>JAFVLL020030782.1:0-32812 GCA_021397915.2 Tor tambroides | reverse complement strand
CCCCCCCTCTGGTCCATGCATCCCTGCCTCTGCTGAATTATTTTTTAAAAACATCCCGCCCACCCGCTCCGATGTCCCGATCTAAATCAAATGATTCGCGATACGTGCTTTGAAGTCCCGATCTGAATCAAATGATTTGCGATACGCGATCCGATTGGAGTGCTTCGAAACAAGCTCCGTTGATGTGTCCTTTGCTCGCTTTCTGTTATGTTCTTAGTAAGAAGCAATGAAGAGGCGTATCCAAACAAAGAATTCTTTCATTTACCAACTTCAGCATCATAACGGTACAGCGCATGCAGAACAGAGGGAACGATTCGACTCCCTTAATTCTTTGTACTCAACTTACCCCTAATACAAAGTATTACCGCCACCTATTGGCCAATATGCACAGAAGAACACAACATATTCCCCATCACTTAAAACAACTGTCTAACAAATATTGAGGAACAAGGTGGAAACAAAATAAAGATGACTAAGTAACGTAGTCATCCAACCAACGAGGAGGTCGTCTAACACAGGCAGAAGCCCTTTGGAGAACTTCTGATGCTTGAGGAGCCGGAGGAGAGGGAGAAGGAAGAACCTGAACCGACAAGTCCACATGATCAATGCCGATACCCTCCGAAACAGGTGCAACAGATCGAGCCAAATGAGAAGCATGCCAGTTTTTTCTGTCAAATAACAGGTAAGTACATGTACCCAGTTTACGCACAGTTTGACAAGGGTTGGTAAACGTTGGATGCACTTTTGGAACATGAGTTGGAATGTGCACACGCACCCAATCCCCCACTTTAAAATCAGGAGTGCGAGCTACACGTCTGGAGTCAGTGAATGCTTTCATTTTCTTTTGTTTTAAAGAAACTCGCTGAAGAAATGCATCGTGGTGTGTGGTGGGAGGAAAAAGAACATTAAGACGCGTTTGCATCTTTCTGCCATGAAGCAACTCAAAAGGAGACAGTCCTGTGGCAGAAATGAGGTGTCGCACGATACACCTGGAGAAATTCCATGACTGTAGGTTTCCATGGCTTTGCTTCCAGAATAGCAGACTGAATGCAGCTTTTCAGTACGCGATGGAAGCTCCATTCGTGGCCGGATGGTATGAAGAAATATGTATGTGTCGAATGTCTCTTTCTCAGGAATGTAGAAAATTCCGCTGACGTGAATTGGGTCCCATTATCAGACACGATAGTACGTGGATTGCCGTATCTGCTAATCACAGATGCCAAGAAGGTGATAACATTGTGAGTAGTGATGGAAGCAGTGAAAGCGACTTCAGGCCACTTACTGTGATAGTCGTTCAATGTTAGCGCATAATGACAATCCCACACAGCAGTGTCAAATGGCCCCACCAGATCAATAGCTACCTTGTCCCACGGTACAGATGGAAAAGGCACCGGCTGCAGTGGCGCAGCCGAGGTGTTGGCAGTTTTGTCAGAGGACAGACACAATTGACAGGCCTGAAAGTGCTCCTTAAAGCGAATGGAAATGCAGACTGGTTTTGTTGAATTGACATTTCGATTGATTCAACCAGCATCCTGTAAGCACTGAACGACGGCTTTGAGCGTGTGGTCATGTTCTGTTTGTGTACGTCCCCAAAGAATAATGTCGTCAAGGTAATTGGCAACATTCAGAGGTCCTTGTAAAACTGTTGCCAACATTTTTTGAAAAGCGGAGGGTGCCAAAGCAAAACCAAATGGTACCCGACAAAATCTGAAAAGTCCTTCGTGTAATGAAGGAGGTCAGATCATGGCTCTCCTCGTGTAATGGCAACTGAAAGTAAGCACTCACCAAATCTATAGTGGAAAATACAGTCCGCCTCTTAACAAAGGCAACATTTCTTCAATGTGTGGTAGTGGGTAGCTATCCGTAACTACAGCCTTGTTGGGCTCTCGTAGGTCCACGCACAAACGAATAGCACCCAACTTTTTCTGTATTACTACTATCAGAGAGACCCATGGTGAAGCGTCCACCGATTGAGAGACAATAACACCCAACTCGAGAAGACGACGTATTTCCTCACTGACTGCATCTTTAACAGATAAAGGTAAGTGGCGGAGTTTCTGGCAAACAGGAGCCACAGCTGACGAAATCTTTATCTTGTGCACAAAGCCTTTTGCGCATCCCAAAGTAGGTAGAGGTGTCGAAGCAGACAATTGCAACACAGGAGCTGATGTGTGCACTGGCAGAATTGAATTGCCTTCAAAACAAAGATGTAGCCCATTGATAAGATCCATCCCAAGCAGAGCTGTGCCAGATTCAACCACGAAGAACGACGTGGAGCAGGTGAAGTCATCCTTAGAGACAGTGACAGGTAAGCATCCAAGTACGGGTATCGGAGCGTGAGAATACATCACCAGTCTTACAGAAGGAGGCTGCAAAACGTCTTTCCTGAAGTGTGTATCATACACAATTTTCGTCAATATAGAAACAGATGACCCAGAATCCACGGTAAGCTTGTTAGGCACAGACATAGTTGCAGTCACAATGACAGCAGTGCACTTAATTTTATCAGTCAGTGAGTCATGCATATAAAGGATCTGAACCTCAGGTAAGTCAATTTCACACACTGAGCGAGCTTGTCCCAAGCGACATAATAACGAATAATGACCCATCTTTTGACAGTTATTACACTGTGTCGATGCAGCAGGACAACTGCGATCATTCGCAAGGTGTTTCTTCGATTCTCAATGATAACATTCACGGGGCAGCAAAGCAGGTGCAGTAGATGAAGGCTTGAGGTATGCGCTGCAGGCGGTGGCTTTGAAGGTGGTCTACGGCGACGATGTCCAGATGCAGGTGGAGGTGTAGGCTTTGCATGTATTGGTTGCACAGAAACTGATTGTTTACTTGACAACAACTTGGCTTGTTCACCAACAGCTTCTATTTGGGTGGCAATTGTAATGACTTTTTCAAGAGTCAGTTCAGATTCCAAAAGCAATCTTTTACTTACTTTTAGTCATTTAGCAGACGCTTTTATCCAAAGCGACTTACAAATAAGAAAAAGTAACTAAAACTAAAAGTCAAAACTCTGTAAATACTATATATACACACACATTTAAGAAAATAAAGAAATTAAATAAAAATGACAAATGCATACAACAACATTTCAAAACTAAACATTTAAATGAAAAAAAAAATAAAAATAAAATAAAGCTAAAAACAATTGAAAATATTAAAACAAGGTATGGGTATAATAATGCTTCTAACATAACACTAAGCCAAACACCAAAAAACAACGACATGTGTATGAACAGCCACACACATACATATACATACATATAAAAATAAATTAAATATATATATATATATATATATTATTTCATTTCCATGTAGTATGAAGTACTAAAATAACTAAAATTAAATAAAACTAAAACTTAATAAACAACCAATACAGACATCAACACTGAACCAAACACACATGTTTTAAAACAACAACAACAACTTACTTACACATAGTAAGAAATGGTTATAAAAAACTGAAACAGAAGTGAAACAAGTAGTAAGAAAGAGGAAAAATAAAAAGCAATACTTATATCCTTTGCCGGTGTCCCTGCCCGGTGGAGTCGCACGGTAGAGTCGATGGTCTTTACTCTTCGGTCTTCACACGACCGCTGCCGCGGTAAACTAAGCTTTTTTATACCCATCTAACAAAACACTACTCCAATTCAGCTGCACACACTTTCCTGATTCATCACAACAAATGGCCAAGCAAGCGCCCGACACTGACAAGGGACGCGATACAGTACGAGACCAAACCAATCTCTCACGAATTCGATGACTGGACACATTCTCCAACAACTGATCACGCAATATTTCATCCAGAGTAGCTGCAAAGTCACAAGTAGCCGCTAAATCCCATAGAGCAGCTACGTACTGAATTATAGTTTCTCCTGGTCCCTGAATGTTTCCCGAAGGCATGATGCTCAGCCACTATATTCCTGCGAGGAGAAAAGTGCGCTTTCAAGGTCGTGATCGCATTTACAATTGAATCACCTTGATTCAGCAAAGTATAAAACAATTTCTGGCCTTCAGTCCCCAGACAATGTAGAAGTAGTGCCTGTTTGCGTTCAACAGGCAATGCATCCCCAGAAGCACCAACAACAAGCAAATAATTCTGGAACATCCGTAGCCATGTATAGTCGGTTCTCCAGGACATGGCAAAAATGGCGTGGGAAAAGTAGAAACAGCCGCCATCTTCAAGACAAAAGTTTGTTATGTCCTTAGTAAGAAGCAATGAAGAGGCATATCCAAACGAATAATTCTTTAATTTACCAACTTCAGCATCATAACGGTACAGCGCATGCAGAACAGAGGGAACGATTCGACTCACTTCTTTGTACTCAACTTACCCCTTGTACAAACTATTACCGCCACCTATTGGCCAATATGAAAAGAAGAACACAACACTTTCTCTATATAATTTATTCGTTCTTTGAATAACTGTGGAAATAACATACAATGTTTTTATTAAACTGTGATCACGTTAAAACAGTTTCCGTCGTATTAAAAACAGTTGGGTCAACCTCCAACTATAAAGTTTTATAGCCTACATCTACAGTATATAAAAGTTTTCAAAAGCACCTCTCCCCCTCCTCACAAAAGCTCTAGAACAATACAGTGAATTACAAGTTTGTAGAGAACCATTGCAGATTTTTATACACTGGTTTTAATTACATTATTTTAATAGCTATAGTCAGTCTTGATTATGATGTTAATGACTGTGGAAGCGCGTCATCACAGTCTGAGAATGTTTCTCATCTCGACGGTTCATTCAGCAGGAGGCGCTTCAGAGGCTTTTTTTGTCTTATTGGACGTCAATGCACTAAAATGATCTTTAATTTCTTGAGTGTATTTTTTTCTGGCACTCGTTACTGTTATATACCCAGTGAGATTATGAGGATTTTGTGTAAGTGCTTCATAAATTGAATTTCAGGAAACATTGATCCAGGTCTCTACAATTCTCAGTTTCTTCAGAAGAAAAGACCAAAGTAAACTCACATGTGTTTCAAATAGATTCAAATAGTCAAAATGAAACCTCCCTGCAGTAAAATGTTTGTCCAGACTGTTTGCCGTGCTGTTCTCAAGCAAAACTGAGCTGGTGAATCTAGTTGACCCGTGTGGTTTTTCTTGTGAAACTGTTTGACCACATAAGCAGTGTTTAAGCATTTCATCACATAAGCATTTCTTTCTTTTGTGTTTCTACATTGAACGTAGCTGCAATTTTGTCCTAACTTGTTTTGCATAAAGTTTTCTTAATCTTTATATAATATAACTGACAGCTCTATTTTACATGCATGCACATAATGCAGTGTTTTACACAAAGAAATATGTCTTTTAAACTATATCTACAGTTAAGCAGAGTTTGTGGACTCTGACACAACATATCTTTCTATATCCCTCTTCCTCAAAAACTGAAATCTGAAGCTTCATCAGTGATGAATGGAGTCAGTTTGAACTGAGACTGAAGGTTGCTATTTTCAGTCTCAACACTGATCTGTTCCTGCTCCATAAAGCCGTTAGAGAAACTCTGAAATCAGTCTGAGAGGAGAAACAATTGAGACATTTGATAATAAATGAAGAACAAACGAGGTGAAGACAGTTACAGGAGAGAGCAGAGCTAAACTCTCTCAGGATCTCATGACCAGATCAAACAGCTGCTTAAGACACTTTTAACTTCTCTGACACAACTGTTCTACAGGAAGTTGACGCTTTACTGGAGCTTGAAGCAACAGTGTTCATAGTGTGAATTAATCAGAAAGAAAAGAGGTGGTTGGTCTCACTCATCATCACGTAAAGAAGTGCAGTTATTCTGACAGTTTCGCATGATTTTACTGCAGATCAGTCTCACATCAGCTCATCGGTCATTTTATTACTGAACCAGTTTTGAAGAGTTTGTCTTTTCATATTTGTGGTCTGCAAACGAAGATGTTTCACAGATTTTGTTTCTGTTTGTGGCATCTGGTTGGTGAGTTTGAAATCTGTTTTTATGGTTTCAGTTTCTTATAGAAATAATTGAACTTTGATTTTACTGTGTAATCAAGTTTCAGTTCAGGTCTATACTCAGTTATTAGGGATGTATTGATTAAATAAATATGAAACTCAAATACCCAACAGAATTATTTTTTGTAATGTGACAATGTCACATTAAAGTGTCTTTTTTACTTAGTTATTGTTCCATATTGTTCCATATCTCTATTTATCCTTTCATTCAGCATATTTAGTGTTTGTGCTGCTGAAGAATATTACTCACTTTACATTCAAATAATTAAAAGCATTTTAATGAAAGATTCATCACCAAAATCAAGCTTTAATCTCCAAAAAACTCTGCTCTTTATGTGTGTTTAGTGATGATGAAGAGAAGTCAGTGTTCGTGATGAGGGAGATTCAGTCACTCTAAACTCCAGTCTTACTGAAATAATGGATGATGATTTTGAGAAATATTTAATAGCTGAAATCAATAAACGAGCTGACAGCATGACTGTATATGATGGTGTTCTTGATGGGAGATTCAGAGACAGACTGAAGCTAGACAAACAAACTGGATCTCTGACCATCACAAACACCACAACTGAATGTTCTGGGCGTTATTTACTACTGATAATGGGAGCAAAACCGTCATTAAAGCGTCATTCAGTGTTTCAGTCTATGGTGAGTAGAGATCATTTGTCCTGCCCTTCAAATATTCTAGATATTAGCGTTTATTGGCTGAGCTGATCTCAGTTTGATGTTTTTATTCCTCAGACTCTGTGCACTGTTGTGGTTCTGCTGAAGCTGTGATCCGATTGGTCCTCTCAGCTCTGGTGGGCGTGGCTACTGTCATTCTTCTGGTTTATGACATCAGATCCAGAAGAGCTGAAAAAGATCAAGCACATATTCACACATCAGGTACATGATTGATGTAATTTCTCACAAACTGTTTTTAAATATATAAATATTTGGGAGATTTATTAATTTATGCCTTTATATGTTCATCTTTTTCAGAAAGTATTGAAACCTAAAGCAGACGCTGAACTTTAAAGGTTCTTCAAGTGTGGTTTTGTTCTTCTTTGTCATAATAAATACTGAGGATTATTTCAGCTTGCGCTCTCCGTTTCAGTGTCAGATTTTTAAAAATCCAGTTTAAAAGGATTTATTGTTTATATTTCCTTCACATACATAAAACAAATAAATAAAGAGACACACAGATCTCACTTTACTATTGCTGTCCATATGCTACATGTATTTGCTTTTATCAATATGCATGACCAAAAAGAAAAAAGTGCTGCGTAAAGAAGTCAAGTAAGTAAATAAATAAATAATAAATAAATAAATGAAAATGTAAATATTTGTCACGAATCCGGTTCGTGGTCTTCCGTCCACTCGCCGTCAGAGGTTGCTCTTCCATCATATTGACTCTCACACCCCACAGACTGTTGCACGTCACACTGGACTACAGTTCCCATCATCCATTGCACTGATTGCACATACACAGCTGAATGCACTGATTACACATATACTGCTGAATCCCATCAGACACGCTCACCTGAGAGCTATTGCACACACTATATAACACCTACTCAGATTCTGTTCAGATCGTATTGTCTAGTGTTTAGCACTCTCCTAGTGTTAGCTACTTTACCAAGCCGTTCCGTGTTTATTTTCTGTTTAGTCTCTAGTATTGTTATACGTTTATCACTCTCCAAGTGATAGCTGCTTTACGGAGACATTTCCCTGTCTTAGTTTCTAGTTCCTAGTTCTAGTCTTAGTCTAGTCTCGTTGTGTTTCCTGATTTCCTAGTTCCTGATTCTTGCCCACGTTTTTTGGATTTACCCTTTGCTTTAGAGATGGGCAGATGAGACCTTGTGAAGCTTTTGAGGCTTTTTCCCTGATTGTACCAAAAAAGATTCAAAGCTTTAAAGCCTCAAAGACAGACCCTACCAGTGACATCTAGTGGTCAGCTGCAATTATAGCAGCCACTTTAAAATGATTCACACGTCTTGTTGATTCCAGTTTTAACACAAAAGTAATACTCCGCAATAGCAGCTGTGTCTTCGTTCTGAGAATCATTGTCCACACAAGTGTTACTATGAAGCAGGGAGGGAACACCAAGCATTTCACGTCTCCTTATAATGAATGAAGCCGCGCAAAAGATTTGAATCAGTCACCTCGCTTTAGGTGTTTCATTGTGACGTATGAAGCCTCAAACGTCATCGGTCACATGATCACGGAGATTTGATACAAGCCTCAACACAGTCTTTCGAACCAGTCTGCTTCAGTAGAGTAAAACAGGCTTCGGAGCCTCAGTGTCAAATGTCCCATCTCTACTTTGCTTGCTGTTTCTGACTGCGTTTGCTCCTCGCCTGGACTTTTGCTCACGTTTACGGATTACCCCTCTTGTCTAGCCCTCTGGATTACGTTTGCTGTCGTCTGACTCAAGCCCGTTTAGGATTGCTCTTTTGTCTTGCCTGTGCCATACCCGTTTGCTGTTGTTCGACCCTGCCTGTGTTTTGACCATGTTTCATAATAAAAGCTTGCACATGGATCTCACGTCTCGTCTGCCCTATTACAATATTAGCATTGTATTTTTCAGTATACTATAAAATAATTGTATTTTTAATACTCACTTTTTATAATTTAAATATAGTGGCCTATTATAACACTATTTATTATTTAATAAAGAGTAATAATACCATTATTACTTTTTATTTATATTTATTGATATATTTAAAGGGTTCACCCAAAAATGAAAATTCTGACCCGTAAGACCTTCATTCATCTTCGGAACAAAAATTAAGATAATTTGGTGTCTCGATCTGAACAGAGGTTTTATGGGTTTGGAACAACTTGAGGGTGAGTAATTAATGACAGAATTAATATTTTTTTTATTTAAACTAACTATTTAATGGGTCACATTATGTGCAGTATTCGAGGCTAAGTGTATCCCATCATGCATCATGTTCTGGAAATAAAGCATGAGGCTTTTTGCTGAGATCTTGCGAGATATCACGAAACCTTTTCAGTGTAATTTAAGTATAAATAATAGTTAGATATTACATATAATTTGGTAGTAAAACATAAATATGAGTATGTTTATTTTGTACAACATTTGCAACTGCATTTATCACTTAATTAGAAGCAGCACAATTACTAAATTGCCATCTTTTATAGAGACAACTACAACAGACATTTAGAAATTCATTTTAAATTCTAAGTATTATATTAATAAAATATATAAAATCAAAATAGAGCTCTGTAAACACTTGCATTTTTATAACGCTATGAGCATGTCTCATGGGGTGATGAAAAATGTGACACACACTTGTCGTCTTCATGCTCACTTGAACTCTTGGGCCAAATACAGGAAATACATCATGTAAGTAGTCAAGTGGTCAAATGCAAAGACCACAAGTGTGGTATTTGGGGAAGCCCAGAGTGTTTAAATCTCTGTAGTCTGATTTATGTCTGTGTTTTATCTGCGGATCAACAACATCATCTAGTGGCTCAGTCCTCTGTCACTGACTCCACTAGTTCTGTCTGATTACTTTTGCTGTTCTGCTGGGTGTCATCTGCATTCGCACCAAAGAATTTCTTCACACATGAGGTATTACTTTTATATTGTGAACACAGAATTTCCTTTTTTGGACACAGGAGTGTCTGGATTTTGGCTGATGGAGTGTGTTGGTCTTTTCTTGTCCTACCACATCTTGGTCCTCAAGCAGTGAATCTCTTGAGTTTTTCATACTGAAAATAGCCGCTGTAGTAATCAACAACAGCTAATATAGACTCTCCTGTTGGTATAAGCTTGTTCATATTGTATTATGCTGAGTGTCAGTCCTCTGCAAGACTGCATGTAGTCTCTGATCATGTGTCTTTTGGTTTGGAGAAAATATAATAATATCATCAGAGATTTTCTCCACTCCCTCAATACCTGCGAGCGCTGATGTGACTTCATGTTGATTTTGCTTACTGACTGATGACACTCTCTTTGTTGATACCTCATTGTCTCTGATGGGGAATGTCCTTTGCATGTTGCTCACTTTTGTGGGTGGAACTAAGGCTTATAAGAAGGACAATCAGTGAAAATGGAGACTGTCACTGGTGTCGGACAAGGAAGGTATACAGTGAATCGTCTGATTTAATTCTTAAACTTAAATGGGGGAATCAGTGAAAGCAGAGTCAAACTATGCTCAGATTGAACGACAAAGCGTTAAGCATTGTGTTTGGAGTGTGCAAGTTTTATCAGTACATCTTTGGAAGAAAGTTCACGTTGTTGAAGGATCATCTCTGATTGGCTGTTGTGTTCACGCGCTCAACCGATATTGGCTTCAATGATCATCGCTTTGAAAACTTGTTGTAAATACACATCTTTCATGCTCTTCAGTGCACTCAACAGTGCTCAAAATGCTAGTGGGAAATGCTGGTATCATCACATTTTTAAAAATTCAGTACCGACTGGTACCGAAGTTGGTACTTCTGACAACCCTAATAGTAACACAGACGGACTGTCCAGACTGCCTCTCGCTGACAGAAAGAAAACCACACCAGTGCCTGAATTTATTTTTACTTCAGTCAAGTACACAGGGCTCCTGTAATAGCTGTGCAGGTACGTAAGGGCACACACAACCATCCAGTGCTGTCCATGATCATGGAAAGCGTCATGAGAGGCAAAGGTACGTGAGAGCGATGACCTGGAGGCAAAACAGCATCTTTCTTGACGGCATGAACTTTCAGTTCCCAAAAAAGTTGTTCATATACAACAAGAAAGACTGGCTATTCTGAGTTTTGAGTCTTAATAGGAATAATAATAAGGGAAACTGATATTATAACTTCTTTACTAAGGGTGGTACAGTTTACGTTGTAATCAAAGAGGTGAGGAAATGCTGTGTATTTTTGTTAACGCTGTTAGTTTAAATCCAAAGTTATTGCATGAAACTATAGATGGCACAGTCCAATAGTTATAACTCAACCTGACCTAATGACATCATTATCACATGGCAAAGCTGATTGGTTCTATCCTGTATCAGCAGCCAATGAGCTCATTGCTCATCATCCAAATACTTGGCTAGAGCTTGTGGTAGCAGATGCAGTGCACTTCAGAAACTCTCCACCTTCCCCAGCTCCTGTATAGATCTGCTACGAGGTGATCGTGTATGCTGTGGGGTTATTCATGTATGTTATGTGCAGCAGCAGTATTTCCTACATGCTCACAGCAGCATATTGTGGATGTATTGGCAGTAGCAAGTCTCGGTACTTGCTTTGCTGCAGATCTATTCCGTCAAGACCAAACACATTAACATTCCCAGACAGCAAGCAGTTTCGGCCCAGATCCGGCCCACATCTGTCCCGCATGGATTTCACACAGGCCAGATGTGGGCCGGATCTGGGCCAAAACTATGTTGCTGTCTGGGTTGTCATGTACATTACCATACCAATCCCTCTGAGAGTTGTCATGACAGAAATACACTTACCATAATTCACAGTGTTACGTTTTCTGTTGTTACGCCTGTGAATACAGAAGGAAGTAAAAGAGCCATCACACCATACGTCTGAGTGTGTGTCATTCTTACATTTACAAACAGTTATATTACCCTCCAAGACACAATTCTCTCATATCGATATGTGCCATTAGGTAGATCAGATGTTGTGATTCCTCTGGACTGTGCTGTGAGATCCAGTTGATGGAAACCCATTTCAGATCAAACTTACTGAACACAGTGGTTGAGAGCATTTGGGAACTGGGTACCAACTGCAAATTATTGCTTTATTTGCTGCCTCATATCAAAGGATTTGCTCAAAACGACATCTTATAACAGCTGTTACATTTTTTTTTTTTTGCACGACCATCTCGCTAATGCAGTGTTCTCTTTGAACAAAAACATTTATAGCAGTCGAATATTAATCATATTTTCATATCAGAGAAGATCTTTATCCACACAATTCTGTTGCTGCTCCATAAAGCCATCAGAGAAACTTTGAAATCAGTCTGAGAGGAGAAACAATTCAAGCCAGTTACAGGAGAGAGCAGAGCCAAACACTCTCAGGATCTCATGAGCAGATCAAACGCTGCTTTAAGACACTTCTAACTTCTCTAGTCACTGATCATGTTAAGGGTCAGTTTACTTCTGTTGAAAACAACACCATTGATCTACAGGAAGTTGAGGCCGACTAGAGCTTAAAGAGACAATGTTCAGAGTGTGAATTTTTTTTTTTTTTTTTTTTTTTAGAATGAAGGGGCTAGATGGTCACATGCATTAACACTGAATAAATAGGTGGTTGTTCTTACAGTAGAGTTTCACATCACTTTAGTACAGATCAGCCTCATAACAGCTTATCTGTCATTTTATTACTGAACCAGTTTTGAAGTTTGTCTTTTCATATAATTTGTGGACTGAAACCATTGAAGATGTTTTGGACTGTTTTGTTCTGTTTGTGTTTGTGGCGTCTGGTTGGTGAGTCTGAAATATGTTTTTATGCTTTCAGTTGTTTCTGTTCTGGTACTATGTAATAAATTATTGGTTAAATTAGTCAGAGAGGATTAATATTCACTGTTATTCTCATATAGAAATAACTAAACTGTGATTTTACTGTGAGATCAAGTTTGAATTCAGATCTAAACCTTTTAGTGATTAAGCCCTACAAAGAGTGATGTGCTCAGCTGAGCGTAGCTCCAGAATTGATCTTCCTTCTTTGCATGTCATCCACATCAGTTGATGCAAAGCTAGGGCTGTTAAAGGGATCCCTGGGTATTAAGGGGGTCATATGATGTTGCTAAAAAGAACATTATTTTGTGTATTTGGTGTAATGCAATGTGTTTACTTGGTTCGAGGTTCAAAAAACACATTATTTTCCACATACTGTACATTATTGTTGCACCTCTATGCTCCGCCTTTCTGAAACGCGTCGATTCTTACAAAGCTCATCGTTCTGAGAAGCGAGGTGTGCTCTGATTGGCCAGCTATCCGGTGCGTTGTGATTCGCCGAATACCTCAAGTGTGTGATGGAAATGTTACGTCCCTTCCCATGTTGTGATGCCGGGTCCCGGCGTAACGAGACTAAAACAATAAAACCTGCTATAAACGAGGCATTTGTTGCATTCAGTGAGGACATAATGACTGATTATAATGACTCATACGGTCTTTTTACGGTAACATTACCATGTCTGCATTTGTGATCGGAGAAATGCCAAACAAGCACTACTCTACACAGCTCAAAACTCGCGTTTGAATAGTCAGTAGCAAATTATTTAAATATCGAAATGTACTTACAGGCTGTGAGCCAGAAGCACCAGACTGTCCTTGTGACGTTGGAATTGCTGTTCACAGCCATTCATGGTGTTCACATTGAAGTCTACTCTTTCCCAGGTTCAGGAAACAGTCCTCCGTAAAATGTGCTGCACATTTGGGCGGTGTTTTGCGAATCTCCCCACACCGTGACATAGACATGTGGGGGCGTGTTTAGTCTTTGCAACTTCAGGGATCTTATCTATGCACAAACAGCTTGTAACACTCCAAAGAGAAAGGAAAAGTTGAAATCGCATCATATGACCCCTTTAAGACTTGTATGGCTTAATATAACGTAAATGATGTCTCTTACTGAGATATGTAGTAGAAAACCCATGAAAGATTTATGTTATTTAAAAAAATTCACATCATTTTATACATATTTTGGACTATGGGGGCGACATTATTTTGATGACATAAAATGGCTGCCCTCGGTGAGCTAGTGGTGCTTACCTGTTGCTATTTTTACCACAACACATCTCGGAATACACAACTTGGAAAATAAAATACTGATATCATGACCACAGCTACTGAAAGAGCTTACAGGCGGAGATGGATATAACCATAGGCTTAAACCAAATGCCGTACCATCGGTTTTTCCCCACAAGGAGTCTAAACGCCTCTGGATCTCGAGGGAAATCCGTGCTGAGAAACTCATCTAGCGGCCACGGTGTCATGATAAGCATCAGTATGTTTACATCCTAACAGGATGACATAGTGTTTCTTATTTCAGCCGTTTATAAGCTCTTTCAGTAGCCGTGGTCTACTAAAAGCCTCAAAAGCATTAGGGCTAAAGTAGAGAGAACAAAGAAGCAGTTCTTTAGGAAGTTTTATTAGTCCACAGGCATCTTTCCATTCTTTTCTCCTCTTCTTATCGCTAGGAAAGCAGTGAAGTCTTACATCACTTCAACTGAAAATTACAACCAAAAGCCACACAATGTGGTATCATATCAGTAATTTATTTTCTGAGTTGTGTATTCTGAGTTGTGTTGCGGTAAATAGCGCCAGTAGCTCGCCGAGTGCAACCATTTGACGTCATTGATGCAGAATGTACTGTGCACACAAAATAATGGCGCACCCCATAGTCCAAAAATATTGTCTTTTTTTTTTTTTAAATAATATATATCTTTCATGGGTTTTCTACTACATATTTCAGTAAGAGACATCATTTACATTATAATAAGCTATACATGTCTTAATAAAAAAAAAACACATCAAATTTGAAATGTTCACTTCCAAAAAAAGTATACTACCGTAAATTACATGTGTTGTCCAATACAGTTTTTCACCGTATATATTAGGGGAACTTACCGTTAACCACTTAACATGTTTTTACTGTAGCATTTTTACAGTCTTTTGCTGTTAAATTCACAGTAATTTTTTATGTGTACCTGGTGTTGTTGTAATTCTTAAATAGAACTTTAATGAGGGGACGTGACAACAGAGATGTGGATCCAAATGCACACTTTAATAGGAAAAAACGTAATCACACAGGTAGGGTCCAGTAACAGCAAACAGTAAAATATAAGGTAATCCAAAAGGGTAATCCAGTAACAGGTGAAGATCAGGGCTGGTAGCAAACAATCATAAAAACAGATAAACAAGATCAAAAAACACACGAAGGCAAGCCAAGGAAACATGGATTGGAAACAGAAGACAAGAAACGTAACAGGCTAACAATACTCAGCGAATTAAGTGTGTGTGAGTGCATCTTTTATAATCCTCCTGATAGGAAACAGCTGGAGTCCGATAACGAGTACCATTCAAATGGTTATGGGAAATGGATCCCAGGGTATCCCAGAGCCCAGGGTATGGTGGCAAGGGCCTGGGATGGAGTGACCTCTAGGGGAGCTCTTGGGCAGTCCAGCTGGTAATTGTAATTACCAATAAATTAATTGAATCATTCTTACTATTTGGTATTTAAGACAAGTCTGGGCCTATCCTAACTTTAAGAAGTTATTTACAATGACTTTTAATACGATTATTTTCAAGAATTTGAATTATTCTTAAGTTTTGTCTTAAGAACAATCTTAAGGAAAATGATGAGTTTTTAATGTATATGCATACATATGAATATATTTTAATTTACTTTGTATAATATATATATATATATATATATATATATATATATATATATATATATAAATAGATACAAAGTAAATAGAATATATATATATATATATATATATATATATATATATATATAGTGCCCTCCAAAAGTATTGGAACAGTAAAGATAAAATTGCTCTGTTGGCTGTGGAGTCAAGACATTTACAAATATGATTAAAAGATGAATATGAGACAAAACTACAGAATGTCACAGAGTTCATCCCACTCATTGATGTGAGCATAAGTATTGGGACAGTTGAACCTAAGGCAGATATAAAAGATTAAAAGCTATTATTTAGTTGCAGATCCCTTGCGCACAATCACAGCAGTGAGTCTGTGACCCATAGACATCACCAGACTCTTGGTCTCATCCTCTGAAATACTTTTCCCAGCCTTTAATGCAGCCAATTCCAATTGTTGCTTGTTTTGGGGAGTTTCTGCCTTTACTCTCCTCTTCAGCTGGTGAAATTCATGTTCAGTCGGATTTAAATCTGGAGATTGACTTGGGCAACGAAGGCTTTCCATTTCTTTGCCCTTATAAATTCCTTGACTGAACTGGCAGGGTGTTTTAAGCTATTGTACTGATGCACATGAAGCAATTTCCCAATGAATCTGGTGGTATTTTTTTCAATATTGGTAGGCAAGATGGTTTTGTACCCTTCCAAATTCATTCTGCTACTGTCATCATACATTAAGTCATCAGTAAAGTTGAGAGGGCCTGTTCCAGAGGCAGCCATGCATGCCCATGCCATGACTCCACCTCCACCATGCTTTACAGATGAGGCTGTATGCTTGGGATCATTTGCAGTTCCCTTTTTTTCTCCACATTTTTGCTTTCCCATCACTTAGATTAAAGTTCATCTTTGTATCATCGGTCCATAAACACAGTTCCAAAACTCTTCTGGCTCACCTTTGTGCTTTTTTGCAAACTCTAATCTTGCCTTCTGTAAGACTGCTCACGCTAGTCCAAATAGCGGAATCCAGCAGCCTGGTCGAAGGTTTAACGCATGTTCGGTCTTTTATTTGCGCCCCTGAATTTATCTGGATTTAGTTTCAATTTAGTTTAGCTCCGTGCTTAATCTGACTCCATTTTCAAGTGATCGTTAAATTTAGGCAATATTCTTAATTAAAAACTGATCACAGATATCGATTGTACATTAATTTAGATATTTGAATATTCTTGACATCGCATACTTTCAATTATCCGTTCACTGGGGACCTAATGTCACAGAGTCTCACGCCCCGGGTTTTTGCGTAGATCTCACGGACACAAACTCGCCAGTCTGATGTTAGTCAGAGGGTGTAGGTAGACTAATACCTAATTGTCTGCCGCCAACTGCTTGCTTATGACAAAAAGTGTAGTTTACTTAGTCTTTTCCCGTACAACTTGCTAACACCAGTGATAGACAGAAATCTGAGGTCTCCGATGACGTGCCAACTGCTCCGTTCATTCATGAGCCTTCAGTTTGACCTATCCTGGCCGTAGATTTGCGGTAACAAAAGCCTCCTCACAGTCTAATAGTCATAATGATTTCAGGACAGTTCAGAATAAATCAAATATAACAATTTATTATTAGTCAGGTAAAGTTGTATCATGCCAATTACATAATGAAACAATTAGAAGCCAATTCAGAATTAAATTCAGTTCCAGTTCAAACAAATACATACCATCAAATTCTCAAAGATGAATCTAAGAGTAAGATGTATACCTGACCTTTAGAAAATACATAGTATGGAGTGTAAATGCACACACCATACTACGGGCTTCCTGGCTACAGAATCGCAATTCCCCAGCCAGCTGCTTGACTCACAATGTTTATCTCTGCACATGTACAGTATTTATGTGAAGCATTCGTATAGTTTGTATTTCTTATTTTTATTTTGTTATATTTTATCTTTAGTTTGTATAGGGTAAACCTTTATATGTAGTATATTTAGTCAAAATCAATCAGTAGGTTAGTTGTGTATAGGTTTATAGTGTTTTACTTCATTGTTGTATGTCTGTATTTATGTAGCACCGTGGTCCTGTGAGGCACGACATTTCGTTCCACTGTATGTCCCCACATGTAGCGGAATGACAATAAAACTCAACTTGAACTTGACAAAGTATTGAGTGCATAAATGAACATACTTTAAAGAACTTGAACTTTTCTGCATTGCAAATCCTTTTTTTGACTGATCTTAGGAAATATTCTAATATTTTGAGATACTGGATTTTGACTTTCATTAGCTGTAAGCTCTAATCATCAAAATTAAAACAAAACAAAACAAAACAAAAATTGAAATGTCTTACTTTACATGTAATGAATCTAAAATATATATGAAAGTTTCACTTTTTGAAATAAGTTACAAAATAATGCAGTTTTTCCACAATATTCTAATTTTTTGAGATGCACCTGTATGTGAATGAACGCTCCTCTGGTCCTCCTCTGAGTTGTTTTTTGTTACAGAAACAGAGGTTTTTGTATACAGTAGAACATGTTTATTAGACCTCATGGAGAGCTTGAATCACTTTAATCACTTGTATAACTTGTACATAAACTTGTCTCACCACCAGGAGCCACTCCAACATAGGAAAGACCATAGCTTCTGTAAACACACCTGAAATAGATTTTAACTAACTGGATTGCACATCATCATTTTTCTATTGTAACGGTCAATAAGGCTTGTAGTATTTACTATTAGATTTGACACACCAAAGCAATGGAAAAAGGTATTTGTCAGAAAGTCAATGTAGCACTCAAAATGTAAAAAATGAATAAAAAATGAGAAAAAAAACAAACAATACAGCATCTGTGGTCCCGAGTGGCTGAAGAAAAACATGCTGCAGGCACTAAAGATACTTCCTACTGAAATACATTAGATTAAAAGTCGTACTGAGTGACACGAGAAAAAAAGGGAAATTCGTGTCCATGAAACATGAATCAATAGATTGAATTTCGTGACTGTCACGAACTGCCGTGAGACTAGGTTGAACAGACACAGAAAGCAAAATTTTAAAAAATGAACAAAACTGTGACTTCAGGAAGTTGTGGCCAACAGGAGCTGAAAACCACAAAGGTCAAACATTATGAAATAGTGTTAAAAAACAAAGCTGCTGATGGTCACGCACATCAACACACAAAAATAGGCAGTTATTCTGACTGACAGAGCTTCACATCACTTTACTACAGATCAGCCTCACATCAGCTCATCTGTCATTTTATTACTGAACCAGTTCTGAAGAGTTTGTCTTTTCATATTTGTGGACTGAAACCGTTGAAGATGTTTCATATATGTTGGTTCTGTTTGTGTCATCTTGTTGGTGAGCTTGAAATGTGCTTTTTATGTATTTATTCATTTTCTAAATGTCTTTTATATTAAAGACTGAAGCTCAAACAGCAGCGGCTTTAGTTTCAGTCGTGACGTGATTTTCATCTGAAGTAAAAGTGAATTCTGTGTCTAATGTTGTGTGGAGCTCAAATCAACTTCAGTCAACTAATTACTTTATTTAAGTCTTAATCTTTTTCTGTTTGATCTTCAGGTGTGTTCGGTGAGTCAGTGTCAGTGACGGAGGGAGATCCAGTCACTCTACACACTGGTCTTCATAAAATGATGGATGATGATGTGATTCAGTGGATCTTCGGATATAAAAGCATAGCTAAAATGTGTGTAGCAAATGGAAGAATAACTGTAAATTATGTTCTTGATGGGAGATTCAGAGACAGACTGGAGCTGGACAATCAAACTGGATCTCTGACCATCACAAACACCAGACCTGAACACACTGGAGTTTATGAACTACAGACCTACTGTTTCAGAAAGAGTTTCATTCTCACTGTGCAACGTGAGTTAACTGTTCATTTCTCCTGTTTCATATTTTATTCATCACCAATTCTTAATCCACACACCATTTTGCCTATTTCCATTTGATTTGATGTTTCTCTTCTAATGTAAATTTCAAGCTGTTTACTTTAGTAAAACATTTTAAAGTTATTTAAAAGTCTTAATTTGTGATCTGTTTCAGGTTGTTCTTCATGCATGATTGGTGATATAGATGAAATATCTGTGATGGAGGGATATCAATTCACTTTATCCCCTAGTCGTACTGAAATGATCGTTAATAATGTGATTCAGTGGAGGTTTGTACCTCCAAATGCTTTAATAGCTGAAATCAATAAACAGACCAACAGATTCGCTGTATATGATGAAGTTCTTGATGGGAGATTCAGAGGCAGACTGAAGTTGGACAATCAAACTGGATCTCTGACCATCACAAACATCACAACTGAACACACTGGAGTTTTTGAAGTACAGAACAACAATGTGAAAAAGAGTTATATTTTCACTGTTAACGGTGAGTTACATTTCCGTTTTACCTGTTATATTTATTCCAGCTTTGTGGATAAATATTCATTATCATTTAAACATTGTTTTATTGTTACATTTTTAAAATACAGATTAAATGTATATATTTTGTTTACTGTGTATATCAGATTTTAAATGCTCTACTTTTGATCAGCCTTGGTTACTTGGTACATTCATCCTCTTTTATATTTTTTCTCTTATGTTTTTAGCTCCACTGCCTGTTTCTGTCATCAGCACAGACTGTCCAGCATCATCATCAGGATCTCATCCCAATCCCATCAGCAACCAGACTCAACATCTGGACATCAGCAAACTCTGTCACACATGTCCAGGTACAGCAGAGCTGATATCAGTTGATGTCTGTGCAGATATTAGTGTTTAATGACTGAGCTGATCTCAGTTTGATGTTTTTATTCCTCAGACTCTGTCCTCTGTTGTGGTTCTACTGAAGCTGTGATCCGATTGGTTCTCTCTGCTCTGGTGGGCGTGGCTACTGTCATTATTCTGGTTTATGACATCAGATCTAGAAGAGCTGAACAAGAGGTGTGCTCGACTCAGTGCCGGCCCGTCCAACCGGCGGTAAAAGTGGGAGGGTCCCATGGCTGTGGGATTGTCAATTGAATTTTTAGGTTTGTTGGACTTGAAGCGGCTCAGACAGATCAGTGTATGACTTTAAAGTACCGCAAGAGCTATAGAGAGCAGACGACTCTACATGCTTTCAAATCGCTCTCACGGTACTTTGATAGCATACATCGATCGATCTGCACAGTGCCGTTTCAAGCTAAACACATCTTCTGACTTTGTATCTGATGCACCAGGGGATGCACAGTACAATACAGCCTATGTCGAACCCAGGGAAAAAATTGCGATTAATGCGATTAATAAATTTACTACAGTAGCATGCGTGCATGAGTTTAAGCCTGTTTACAAAACTGTTGTCCAACAAAGAGAACATTTATTGATGTTTTTGCTCCAAATTCATTTCATAATAACTTTAGTCGAGTGTTTGAATAATTTCCTTTCGTGATGTGGCTTCATATCACAGAATAAGGCAAAATCATTATTTTATATAGTAGTCTATACGGTGATAAAGGTTATGATGTGTAGCGTCTGCTTAAACTCATTGATGGTTGATTACATTTGGTCTTAAGAGACCCCTTTTAGCCTTTGACTTTTTGCATATAAATTACTAACCTGGCCTCACTATTTACATTTATATGGACGCTAAATTACCGATGGTTTCTCCCCACTATCAAAAAGATGCTACACAGATCACCTCTCTGGTCTCCCCATCAAACTTCAAACGCATTCCGAAGAGGAGTGAACGACCCCCTCCCGGGCCAGGCACCAACGGCCTGACTAGACCAGTGGTCTTCACAACTACAAATACACATCACACACACACACATAGACATTTTCTTTATTTAGGCCATAGTTAAGCCATTATAAATGTATCTGGTATATTCATGTGGTATATTCATATTAGGTGTATTCCCCTATTATAGTAACCTAGTTATAAACCTTTACTTGTATTAGTTAGACTTTAAACGCCTATATTCAAGTGTTTGAGTGTATCTCTGCTTTAATGTCGTCTAGGAGTAACTTTCTTGGTATCAAAATGATCTTCTTTTTATTCCTTGAACAATGTTGTATACTATGTGATCATGAAATGCATCATACAATTTTTACTATGCTCTGGAGTAAAACTGCACAGAATTTCCAGATCAGCAATAAAAATGCAAATGGGCCATAAACGGAGACAAAGAAAGTTTCTCCCGCTCAAAATTCATGCCTCTGATTGGCCACTCCACCCAAAAAGTGGGTGCGGCTATGAACTATCAAAAGTTCCGAACTCAGACTAATCGGTGCTCAAAAACCCTCCTTCTTGAGACAGACACGCTCCAAATCGCTCCTCTTGAGGTTTAACCTTCCGGCAGTTTTGACCAAGTAACTTTGTGGATTAGCTGTGGACATTCCTACCTTCAGAAGAACCAGATGAAAATCTTCAGTTCGCTCCTAAAGAAATCATCAAGAACCTCGTCTACCGCAAAACCAATGCAAGTAATCGTTTACAAACATTTAGATGCGTGTTTAAGTTTCAACCCCTTTTAAGGTGAATTTGCTTCTTTGAAGATTCTCATTAGGTTGTGGTTGAATACTGTGAAATACTGCCATTCTTTTGCTCTTCTCTCTCTCTCTTCCTTACTTTCCTTCATTCTGTGTATATATGTTTTGCCTAGTTTAGTTGTATGTTAGCTATAGTTTCATTTATTAAATCCCTTATATTCACAATTGATTGTCTCTGTGTTCTGCTCACGATTCGAAGTCACTGAATGTGTTATCTTTAAGTACATGCTAAACTACTGCTAGTACTGTATAAGTAGGAAAGCTATTCTTCCTCGGCCAGGAAAATAATCTTTCCTAGAATTGATAAATAATTATATTGTCTGCTCGGTGGACGGACAGATCAAATAATTGTAATATCGAGTCTGCTACAGTTAATTCTAAAATCTAATCTAAATATTTATTATTAATTATAACCAGTTATAATTAATGGTAAATATTCCCCTTTTGAGCTAATTTGCTACAGTTGATTAACATTGCATTAGAAATATATTTTATTCATATAAAATACCTGACATGGCTTGAAGAACAGACATAAACCATTTAGTTGCAATTGTGTCTTCATGTGTTATCAGTTAAAACATCTCTATCTTTATTTTATTTAACTACAGGGATAAATGTTTTGCTCATATTAGAGATTTCATATATGATTTATGACTTCTATGAGTTTCACTTATGAATTGACTGTATGAAGGCGCCCTCGAGGTATCACTCATTAATGCTGGTAAAAGGAAAAGTAATACTTCTAATTTTTTTATTTTTTCAGTGTAAAGGCAATTTTGTATCTTGATGCATAAGATTTATTGAAGATTTTTAATCATAATTTATTTTAAAATAAATCCTTAAACTTGGTGTTCTTTATCATTTTTGGCAAATAAGGAAAAGGTTTGTCTGAAAACCTTTCTTGTTACAGTTCAGATTTTGTGTGCAGATTTTGAAAATGACTGGATATTTCCTCTCAGAATAGTCTCTCATAATGTCATGGTCTCTTTACACAGCGATGCTATTATTAATAATAGATTCAATAAAATAAATTCAAGCAAACTTATATGTTAAAACTGCGAGCCAACAAGGGTATTCCATGACAAAGATGGTATCAGTCACTCAGTATGAAGATTTATAATGTTGAGAAGGTTTAATATTTATGATTAGATTATAAACTTGGGCATTTCATTGGGAGTGCAGTGCACTTCTGAATGGCTGTGATATTTCCGTGATTCTGTCACATCGCATTTGGTGTGGACAGCCAAATTGCTTGTCGCTTGAATCTCGTTGCGTCATGGGTAATGTGTCATGTGTTTTTGTTCTAGTGTTTTTGGCATAAATACTGATGATTATTTGAGCTTGCACTCTCCTTCAGTGGCAGATTTTTAAAAATCCAGTTCGAAAGGCTTTATTGTTTATATTTCCCTCAGATAAGACACAGATCTTACTGTACTATATACATTTGTCATCTGCATTTGCTCAAGTTTTCTCACTCTGAGGTGCAAGAGTCTCTCCAAGTTTTTTATATTATCTATGTTGAGCGCCTCCTGGAGGAAACAATTTTTAAGCTCATTATTTTTTAGTTTTTCTATCAACAATAATAAACGGGCGGTTTATTCCAAACATCACTTCTTTGCTGAAACCATTACACAAGTTGTTGTGTCACAAGAATAACTGGAGATGGACGTCTGAATGCCAGGTGACAAGCAAAAGGGCACAAGAGACACTAAGATCCAAAGCCCAGACTCATTTTGATTCTGCATCAAGTAACAAAAGTCTGAATTGTATAGTAAAGCAGACAGGCTTCAGTCAAGTGGACAGTGCTCTTGTAACAGCTGAGCAGGTACTTAAGGGCACATACAACGACCCAGTGCTGTCCAGAGTCATGGAAATCATCATGAGAGGGCAAAGGTGAGAGTGATGACCTGAAAGTGAAATGGCTCCTCTCTCAACATCATGAACTTTCAGAGTGGGAAGGAGCGTGATTATTCCACTGGCTCTGTGCAAACCAGTGCTAAAACAGCGGCATGCTGGACACTGGAATGGAAAGAGATTGCCATGAGTTGCTTTTAGTGGCCAGGAGTGGATGGCCATGTTGAGGAAAAGACTAGGATATGTACATCATGCCAACATATATGCAATGTACCACACCTGGCACCGCCGCACCCGTGGAAGTATCCTGAGAAACCATGGCATTGCATATATGCTGATTTTGCAGGGGTTAAGGCTAGAAGGGATACGTATGGCGCTACTGGGCATGCGCACATCAATACAGCATAATTTGTGTCACACTGTACGACTAATTACTTTTTTTTTCATTATTGTAAGGGGTAGGTTTAGGGTTGGGGTATGTGTAGACTTTAATAAAACATAATCTAATAGGTAGAAAATTAATTTCATTGTTCATTTCCAATTGGAGCTGTATCCCTTTTAGCCACAACCTTTTGCAGGTCCAGTCGAGGACAGATTGCTGTTAATTGTTCTCAACATGCACAGCAAGTGGCTATCATGAGATCTACCTCAACTGAAATGTCTATGTTAACAGAAATGTTAATAAGGGACACTGATATTATAACTTCATGATTAAGGGTGGTACAGTTTAATCTGTAATCTTGTCTTAGACCACAAAACAAAAGACGGGAGGAAATGTTGTGTATTTTTGTTAATGCTGTTAATTTAACTACACTTCCCATGATGCACAGTGTAACATTTTCTGTTGTTACGTCTGTGAATACAGAAGGAAGTAAAAGAGCCACCGCACCATATGTCTGTGTGTGCATCTTACGAACATGTAGAAACAGTTATATTACCCTCCAAGATACAATACTCTCATATCGATATGTACCATTATGTAGATCAGATGTTGTGATTCCTCTGGACTGTGCTGTGAGCTCCAGTTGATGGAAACCCATTTCAGATCAAGCTGACTGAACACAGTGAAGTCATTCATACCTTGAAGGAGCTTATCAAGAGTTTAATTGTCTTTGGCCCTGAATTATTGCTTTATTTGCTCAAAATGAAACAGACATGTTGCATAGTCTCAAGTTTTTTTTTTTTTTTTTGTTTGTTTTTTTTGTACAACCATATCAGAGAAACTCTGAAATCAGTCTGAGAGGAGAAACAATTGAGATCTTTGATGAGAAATGAAGAACAAACGAGCTGAAGACAGTTACAGGAGAGAGCAGAGCCAAACACTCTCAGGATCTCATGAGCAGATCAAACAGCTGCTATAAGACACTTAACTTCTCTAGTCACTGATCATGTTATGGGTTAGTTTACTGCTGATGAAAAAAACACCACTGATCTACAGGAAGTTGAGGCTGACTGGAGCTAAACATATGAGTGTTCAGAGGATGTGAAGATGTGCAGTTATTTTAGGTGAAAGTTTCACATGACTTTTATATAAGAGATCAGTCTTACATCAGCTCATCTATCATTCTATTACTGAACTAGTTTTGAAGAGTTTGTCTTTTCATATTTATGGACTGAAACCGTTGAAGATGTTTCACGCTGTTTTGTTCTGTTTGTGTTTGTGGCGTCTGGTTGGTGAGTTTGAAATATGTTTTTACGTCTTCAGTTACTTCTGTTCTGGTACAATGTAATAAATTACTGGATTAACATTCACTATTATTCTCCTCTAGAAATAATTGAACTGTGATTTTACTGTGAGAACAAGTTTGAATTAGAATCTATATTCAGTTATTATTGATGGATTTATTAAATATAATGATATAAATATGAATCTCAAATACCCAACAGCATTAGTTTTGGTGAGAAATTAAAGTAAAATGGACTTTTTAATTTATGTATTGTTCCTTATAAAACTCTAAGTATTTCTTATTGCATCAAGAATATTTAGTGTTTGTAGTGCTTAAGAATATTGCTCAATTTACATTCAAATAATTAAAAGTATTTTAGTGAAGCTTCATCAAACCAAAATCAAGCTTAATGTGTGAAAAACTGTTCTTCAGGTGTCTTTAGTGAGTCAGTGTCAGTGAAGAAAGGAGATTCAGTCACTCTAAACACTGATCTTACTGAAATAATGGACGATGATGTGATTCAGTGGAGATTTTGGATTGAAATCACTTTAATAGCTGAAATCAATAAATGGTTCGACAGCATGACTGTATATGATGATGTTCTTGATGGGAGATTCAGAAACAGACTGAAGCTGGACGATCAAACTGGATCTCTGACCATCACAAACATCACAATGAAACATGCTGGACATTATAAACTACAGAGCAACAGTGTGATAAGACATTTTTCTCTTGATGTCTTTGGTAGGTTAAATATCAGTTAGACTTGTTTTTTGTTTTTAATCACCAAAAAGATAAAATTATTAATTCACACACACTTTTCAAATTAAATGTTTACTTTGGTGAAAAAAAATTACTTTAGTAAACCATCATAAAGTTATTTAAAAGTGTTAATCTGTGACAAACCCTGTTTCTTTTTGCTCTCTGTGTGTTAGGTCATAGAGGTGCAGTGACGTCAGTGTTAGTGTTGGAGGGAGATTCAGTCACCCTAAACTCTGGTCTTACTGAAACAAAGGATTATGATCAGATTCAGTGGTGTTTTGGATATGAAAACACTTTAATAGCTGAAATCAATAAACGGGCCAATGGCTTCACTGTATATGATGATGTTCTTGATGGGAGATTCAGAGACAGACTGAAACTGGACAATCAATCTGGATCTCTGACCATCACAAACACCACAACTGAACATGATGGACGTTATTTACTACTGATAATGGGTGCAAACCGGTCAATAAAAGCTTTCAGTGTTTCTGTCTATGGTGAGATCATTTGTTCTGTCTTTCAGATATTCTTGACATTAACATTTATTGTCTGAGCTGATCTCAGTTTGATGTGTTTATTCCTCAGACTCTGTTCACTATTGTGGTTCTACTGTGATCCGATTGGTCGTCTCTGCTCTGGTGGGCGTGGCTACTGTCATTCTTCTGGTTTATGACATCAGATCCAGAAGAGCTGAACAAGATCAAGCACATATTGTCACATCAGAAACCTAATCAATGGCATAATTTCTCATATAACTTCTTTTCATGATTTAATAATGCTGGTATTGATGCAACTCATTTCCAGATGCTCATATATGCTCAAAGTATCAAATGCAAGTCTTCGTCATGATATATACTGAAGATAACCAAAGATGTTCACATTAGATTCATATAACAGGCTCTCCTTTTTTAAAATGTACATTTTAATATATAATATTTCATGTTTGATTTGGGGTTTTTAAATGGCTCTTCAAATGTACCTGTCTTGCAATGTTTTTATTGTACAGATTCTGTTTGAAGGTTTTGTTTATATTTCTGTCAGATAAAATTTCTGTCCATTTGTCATCTGCATTTGCTTGCCTTTTTCAATAAAGTTTTCTCTCTCTTAGGTTCAAGAGTCTCTTCATGTTTTATTACATTTATTATGTTGAGCGACTCCTGGTGGAACACAAAATTTCAGCAGTCCATATAAAGTTTTACATTATTAAAACATTAATTTTAACACTATATGTACATTTGTAGAGTATTATTAAATTGCTATTACATTATTTTGATAACATTCATTCATTCATTTTTTTATTTATAGGCACCTTTCATGACACTCAAGGTCACTTTACAAATCGTCATAGAACATTAAACAACAGCAAACAAGGCAAACTTCAAAATACACTAAATTGTTAGTGGGGCTGTGCAGATAGACAATAGTATAGTGTATTGACGATAGTCAGAGCCCCACATCTTTAAAATTTGAGCACATTGTTTTCTGTGAGTGTACACAGCAGCAGCACCTCTGCCAGAACGTCACTAACATCTACATATTCCTAATAAATTACATTATGTTTGTCTCAGGAAGTCATTAATGTAGGCTGACTAAGTCACACTTCAGCCATGCCATTGTCACATGGTCTGCCTGTGTCATTTGTTTCTGATCCAATCTATTTAAATCCAATCCAATCCGATCCAAGCTATTTAAAGGAATGAAGACATTTTCACAGGAAAAGTGTTTCAATGTGTCGTTTTGATTGTGAGATCAGTTTCACAGTTTGCACTGTATTATTCTTATGGTTTAGATGCTAAAAGGGAGAGTGCTTTCAAAGTCCTGCCCACTCTGCTTCCCCAATCAATATACAAGAACGGAGGAAAGGTCTTCAGACCCACAACCACAGAATCCTGGAAGTCATTCATTTGATGTACAACCTGTAAGTTTTTTTTTTTATTATTTTTTTTTACTTTTTCTACTCTATACACAGTACTGTGCAAAAGTTTTAGGCCACTAGTATTTTCACCAGTTAAAAAAAAAATTAAGTCAGTTATTTCTATCTTTTGCTGTAGTGTGTCAGCAGGAAATATCAGTTCACATTTTCAAACATTCATTTTGCCATTAATTGTAATAATCCAGTGAATATCTGACAACAGCCCACACAGAGATCTGATCTGATCATCATCCAGTCTGTCTGGAATGACATGAAGAAACTGAGACAGACTAAATCCAGAAGAACTGTGGCAACGTCTCCAAGATGCTTCAAGAAGCCTACCTGCAAAGCTACAGTACTGTTTAAAGTTTTAGACACTTAAAATGAGGATGCTGTCAAAAATAATGTCATAAATAGATTTCCTTTATCAGTTAACTTCTATTAACTAAATTAAATCAACATTTGGTGTGAGCATCCTTTGCATTTAAAGCAGTTTTTGCCCTCGGTGCACTTGAGCAGAGTTTCTCAGGAAGCTTTGCAGGAAGGTTTCTTGAAGTATCTTGGAGATTTTGCCACAGTTCGTTCTGTTTCTTCATGTCATTCCAGACAGACTGGATGATGATCAGATCAGATCTCTGTGTGGAGCACTGGCTGTTTCAGACTACTTGTGCAAACAAAAATTTCACTGGATTATTAAAATGGCAAAATAAATGTTTGGACATGTAAACTGATATTTCCTACAGACACACTACAGCAAAAGATCAAAATAACTGACTTAAAACCATTTTTTTAGCTGGCTAAAATACTAGTGGCCTAAAACCTTTGCACAGTACTGTATATATGAAGATAAAATTTAGGTATAGACAACCAAGAAGTGCCAGTAAGCAGAAAGAAACCTAAATCAGTAACAGAATAAATATTTAGTTTGAGCAACCTTTACCAGACCCAGTTCACAGGAAAACCCTGACAGTTTGGCTGATTTCCATAAAATACACTTAAACGTTATTTAAGTCAACTTAAATTTTACACCTTGTAAAAATGTAAGTTATGTTGCAAGACTAAGTGTTGTGTAATTAACAGGTGCGGACCACCATGGTGATGCATTCCTGCACATTTTGTGCCTTGGTGACGAGATAACGACCTCCCACGCCTTCGCCATTGTTTCGGGCTTGTTGCTTGAGGCTGTTTATCTTTTTCAAGTCCTTTTTTGTGCTTGATGTTAGCTACACTAACATCTTCCTTCCTGGGAATTTCTCCAGCATGCAGTATATCATATTGATGGACATGAGTTTTAATTTTTTGTCACATGTATTGTCTGTTGTAGGTCTCTTTGTTTGGCTTAGTTTTAATGGCACAATGTTTGGACTGATTCTCATGAGGCAATAATCAGTTTCATAGTGTTATGATGCTGCAATGTTGACAAAAAATAGGAATCTACAGTACCTAGTTTACAGTTTTGTGTTTTAAAGAAACTGATCTACAAAAACTGTTGTTTTTATTCATAAAATCAACATCAAGTGATTTAAAAGCTTTAATCTGTGAAAAACTCTGTTCTGCAGGTTTCTGGTTCAAGTCCTTCAGGTCGTTTGATGAAATAAAGGCCATGAAAGTAGGAGATTCAATCACTCTAAACCCTGATCTCACTGAAATGAAGGATGATGATCTGATTCAGTGGAGGTTTGGAGATGAAATGACTTTAATAGCTGAAATCAATAAACGGGTCGATGGCATCACTGTATTTGATGATGTTCTTGATGGGAGATTCAGAGACAGACTGAAGCTGGACAAACAAACTGGATCTCTGACCATCACAAACACCACAACTGAACATGTTGGAGTTTATGAAGTAGAGATCAACCGTATGCGCATATTTTTCTTTCTCACTGTCAATGGTCAGTTAAATATTTGTTCCACCTGTTTTATTTTTTCATCACCAGATATAATATTAATCCACACACTATTTTGCCTCTTTTGTGTCTGTTCTGTTGTTTTATATTATTATTCATTTGAAAATTACATTTCAGTAATTAAGTAAACAAACATGAAGTATTTAAACAGTATTAATTTGTGACAAACCCTATTCTGTTTGTTCTCTCTGTGTTTGGTGATACAGATGAAATATCAGTGAAGGAAGGCGATTCAGTCACTCTAAACTCTGGTCTTACTGAAATAATGGATGATGATCTGATTCAGTGGAGGTTTGGACCTGAAATCACTTTAATAGCTAAAATCAATAAACGGGCTGACAGCATGACTGTAAATTATGATGTTCTTGATGGGAGATTCAGAAACAGACTGAAGCTGGATCATCAGACTGGATCTCTGACCATCACAAACACAAGAATAGAAGATGCTGGATATTATAAACTACTGATAATTGGATCAAAACCATCACTAAAAACTTTCCGTGTTTCTGTCTATGGTGAGTAGAAATCATTTGTCCTGATTTCTACAGCTGTGTTGTGGCTTATTCATTCACCAACCAGACCACACATCTCAACATCCGTCAACTCTGTCACACATGTTCAGGTACAGCAGCGCTGATATTAGTTGCTGTCGGTGCTGATATTAGTGTTTATTGACTGAGCTGATCTCAGTTTGGTGTTTTTATTCCTCAGACTCTGAACACTGTTGTGATTCTACTGAAGCTGTGATCCGATTGGTTCTCTCTGCTCTGGGGGGCGTGGCTACTGTCATTCTTCTGGTTTATGACATCAGATCCAGAAGAGCTGATCAAGATCATGCACATATTCACACATCAGAGACCTAAATGATGTAATTTCTCATGCAACTACGTTATATGTATCATTTAATAATCTATTTTTACAGGCTTTATATTCATCTGATGTAGCCCATTTTCAAATGTTCATATAAGTATCAAATGCAAGTGTTTGTCGTGATAAATACTGAAGGTTACCAAAGATGCTCACATTAGATTAATCTTTCATGTTTGATTTTGGGGTTTAATGGGTTTAAAAAAATGTACCTGTCTTTCAGTGTTATTGTTGTATTGATTCAGTTCCAAGGCTTTGTTTATCTGTTAGATAAGACACACACATTTCACTTTTCTGTCCATTTGTCATCTGTATTTGCTTGCCTTTATCAATAAAGTTTTCACACCCTGAGGTTCAAGAGTCTTTTATTACATGTCGAGCGCCCCCTGGAGGAATACAAAGGTTCAGTAGTGCATATGAAGGTTTACATTATTAAAACTTTATGTATAAATGTTTACATTATTATTAAGCTTATAATACTGATAAAACAATATTTTACTTATTTATTAAATTGATATATTTGTAACTCTGCAAGATTTTCTGAAGGAAACCACAGCTAAAACATTGCCATTTTTATTATTGTACCGAATATTGTACATTAATGTAATGAGTTTGGACGCTTTTCCCACGCAGTTCTCGGAATAGATTGATAGACAATACAGTGGTGAACGGGAGACTACGGCAAGTATGCCTACATTTATTTTTTTTTTTTTTTCGTTTTCATTTGTTCGAACAGCAAAAGAAGAAAAAAAATCTACGATGGCGTTTTCATGACTTTCCAAAAGAGGGAAAATGTAGAGAGATTGATTACGGCAATCAGAAGAGAGAAAGATGTCAAATTTACAGTCACTCTTTCAGAAGCAACCTCACAGCAGTGTTTACTAGTTTTTCATTTGTATTGTAACACCAAGGTAATAGAATGTTTAGTGTTACATATGTACTTTCGTGTAAATATAAAAAACCTTGAGAAATGTAGGATGTTGCTTGAGCACCTGCCCCTTTTCCCCTTGGTGCCCCAAGTGCCCTTTTGTCAAGGCATTTTTTTTTTTTTTTGTAATTAAACGCCCTTTTGTGAAGACCTTCCCAATCTAACTATTAGTAAAATTAATTAATAATAGTTTAGCCGTAAATTAAATTATCCACATGATGACCTTTCACCTGACGATCTTGTAACACTCCAAATAAAGTCAAAGGAGTAAATGAAGAGACCAAAAGGTTCCTGACTGGACAAGATAATTTATTTGGGCATCAATAGCCAAGGAGATTCAAGCACACAACAGTAATAAATGCATGTGGCACTTTTATTCTTATAAAAGACAACTAATATTAAAACCTCAAAATGGCAAAGCAGCAGGTTAAGATGGTTATCACATTAGGCCTATACTTCAATTAATAGTGTATTTGACAAATCACAGATTACCTAGAATAAGTAAACAGTCAACGGGCAGGAATGTATTCAGCAGAGGGTTTCAACACCTTAAAATTAGTTCATGTGCCCGCCAATTATACACAATTTTATTACACAGCAAACACCAAAGGTACAAAAATCCATAAGTGCATCCGTTAAATCACACACTTCAATACACACCACAAGATCACTCAATCTTGTATGTGCCAAAACCACTCTGGCTAACTACTTAGCCGTCGTCAATATAAAACAATATGAAAAATGGCACATGAAAGAGGATAACCTGCCCTAATACCCCATATGCACTCACAATTACAAACACACATACAAACGCCAGGGGACCGGTAACAATTAATCAATCACATTAAACCAGGACTTCCCGGCTGTCACAGAAGGACCAGGCTCCTCACCCAGCCAATTACCTCGCTCCACATCTCCAGCATATTAATCAGCAGCACCTGCACCTCGTCAGCCCCACAATCACCTGCCACATAAATTACCCTCACCTCCTCACTTCAGTGTCCGATCTCGTACTAGCTACATGGACTCACACCTCTCTGACTACCGCAAGTATCAGTACCTTGAACTACTTA
>JAFVLL020030781.1:0-34437 GCA_021397915.2 Tor tambroides | reverse complement strand
ACACACACACACACACTCACTCACACACTCACTCAAATCCTTTATTAAAGGACACTTTATCATAGTCCAGGCAGAATATACATTCTTTTAAAGCTTAAAATGTGGTAAAAAAGTGAAGTGTTAGTGCATTATTAAACTGCTGATGTTGATAAAACATGAAGTATAGTCCCCATAAGGTTACAAAGAAATTTTGTGAGTTTGACTCATTTAAATGTTTTTCCATTTATATGATAAAGAGCATAGGAAAGTGTTCACAACTTGAACTTGCAAACAAATGTGAACTTTCTTCAAGTTGGACGTCTTTTCAGACTGTGTCTAATGTCTGGAACATTACAAAACTCATCAAAAGGGTCACGGTCTTCCTCTGGGAGGAAGATGCAAGTTGTTTAGCCGAGTTTGGTGAAACTACTAGAAAAGATCTGACTCAAGAACGATTTGTTTCTGAACTGGGTCTAACATGCTGTGTTTTGTCTTTTTGTAGTGAGAACCCTCTTCCCACAGTGGAGATTGCCATCCGAAACACAGGTGATGCTGACCAGTGGTGTCCACTGCTGGAGACACTGACAGATGCTGAGATGGAGAAGAAGATCAGGGACCAGGACAGAAACACAAGGTAAGAAAATTAACTGCCTCACTTAAGATAGCGTTTTGCCCCATAGCAGAGGTGTACCAACTAGAAAGACAAGCCATATATCAAGATTTGGAAGGTGTTGTGACAATTTTAGTTCTCATATCAAACCTTTTATGTTTCAGGCGAATGAGACGACTTGCAAACACAGCCCCAGCATGGTGAAAATATCAGCCCCCTCCCACAACTATGTAAATCTGAAAGCAAATACCAATAGAGCTACAACCCAGCATTACTGACGTAAAAACATGGAGACATTCCACTGGCCAGTCCCTCCAGATCAGAGTAACATACTGTAAACTAAAGCAACATCTGTTCCAGTCTGGCCTTGTCAAGGCCCGTGTCGTTACCTGCCCCCATACCCAGTAACTGTCATCCTGGAGACAGACGGTCTCTGTCCTGAAATGTTGAGAATATTTTATGGTATCTTTATTTGTCTTGTTTTGTGTTTGTGTATAGATGCCATTTTGTAAACAATGTGCTTTTAAATAAAATTAAGATTAAGAAAAACTATTTGTTGGAATGCTTTTAGTTCTCAGAAGCTTGCTATGAACTTGCAAGGACCGTCCCAATGGGGCAAGTGTCTTAAGAAATAAGAGTCTCAGTATTGTGTTCTGAACTAGCAAACTAGTCATTCGAGTGTTGTAGATATGGGTATAAAAATATGAGCCATATTTTTATTTGTAAAGCAGGAATATCCAACAATCAAATGGCAAATATAATACAAAATAAAACAAATGTATTTGAATTCATATTTAGAGAAAAACACAAGCATCCTGTGGGTTTTAGGAAATGTTATCTTTTTGTGGAGCACAAATTCTTCCAGACAATCCATCTTTCAGTTTCACTGCATAAAAGCTTTTTGTTTTTTGCAATGGTGCTGTGCTAACAAAAGGCCAACGGTTTGAAAATGCATAGTCTGCAGTTCAATTTGGCATTTCAGATAGTCGGCACATTTGTGAATGTGTCCACCTGCCTCGCCACTGACTGTGTTGTGGGAAAAGAGATATGCCACAGTATTGTACCCAAGAAAATACCCTCTTGTGGAGTTCACACCCCCTCCAAAATGATGGATTATAGTATGGGAGACTGAGTGGCTTCTCTTTCAGCTCCAATCCTGCCAGCCACCACTGCTTTGTAATATTCATTAAATAGAAGTTGTAGAGAAATCAGCAATTGTTTCAAACCATGTGGTGTGAAGTAAAACAGAAAGGCATTGTTCCTTCAGAACAAAAATAACAAAGGGAAACTGTTTGTGATGTGCATGGCACTGAATGCAAAATTTGGATCTATTTATTTTGTACACAAAGGCACTAAGGTGGCCACAGTCTCCAACATTCCTGGATCCACAGTGGACTGTACTAAATCCCTTTATCAGGGGAGTGTCTTCCATTACACAGTCAGAACTTGACATGCAGATATAATGTTCCCCAACTAAAACAAGGAGGACTTTAAAAGCATGACAAGATTTATTGCGGTCTTTGTGATGTAGAAACCTTCAGTTTTCTTCTCCTTGAAGATCCTCATCATTTTGATCTTGGCCGGTATCTTCTACACCTTGTCCATTCCAGGATATTCCACTCTGATCTTCTGGAAGAGGGGCGTAATTTGGATCTTCTTGAGGCGTGTCAAACAAAACTCGACTGCAAAACATTAATGAATACTTCTGATTTAGTTTGTTTTCCATGTTGAAAGTAAACAAATGATGAAAAGAAAAATATTAAAATATTTCAAATATTTATAGTCATGCTCACAAAATTCCAGGAGTAGCAAGAAGCTTTCTGCCTCCGGGCTGGTTAGGAAATACATCCTCCAGGAAGTAGTAGATGTGTCCTACACCGATGCCTATATATACACATAAACATACATACACTATTTTTTTTTTTTTTAAATAATTTTATCCAGCAAGGACACACTAATCAATTGGTCAAAAGGGACAGCAAGGTCAGCTATAATGTTAGAGAAGACTTAAATTTGAACTAAGCAGTTTTTTTCATCAAAGAATTCTGAAAAATCATCATGCTTTCCACAAAAATATTAAGCAGTTCAACTTTCCTAACTCTGATAATAATGAGAAATGTTTCTTGATCACCAAATCAGCATATTTGAATGATTGCTGAAGGACCATGTGACACTGAAAGACTGGAGCAATGGCTGCTGAAAATTCAGCTTTGCATCACAGGAATAAATTACATTTTAAAATGTATTCAGATAAAATAGCTATTTTAAATTTAAATAATATTTTACAATATGTCAAATACTGCATTATGTAATCTTTGTTCAAAATAATATCAAAAGTCAGTTCTTTTGTCATGAGCATTTCAGGACAAAAGTTAACATACCCAGCAGATCAATAACAATAGAGTTGCCCAGTAACAGTGAGAATCCCATGAGCACCCAGGGAAGGAATGGGGCCTGGAAGTTGAGCAGTCCAAAGAAGTTCATGTGGACATAAGGGTTCCTTCTACTCCAGACATAAACCAGCATGATAGTGAAAGCCTGTCCTAAAAAGAACAGGTTGGCAAAAAGACCAAAGAGCTATTGACATTAGAGTTAAAGAAATTAAAAAGACAGAAGCCTGAATTCATCACAATACAAATAAATAACATAAAAGGATGAAATGTTCCTTATGAATAAGCATTGACACTTCAACCTATGATACATGGTTTGGTGAAGAGATGCATGCTTGGTTGTTGTTAATGTGATGAATGATGAAGGATACAGTCATAAGAACACCACCGAACAGGAACATATAGACAAAATCTGCCGTTCGACCACGGAAGGAGCCTTCCTCCAGCATTCGACAGTAACGATATCTGCTCAGTCAAGGGCATAAACTTGGATGACCTACAGCACAGCTGCATACGAGCCAAACGGCTGTTATGCAAAGCAAACACACTGTGAAACTGTTTGAATGTGTTTTTGTTTGCACACTTCCTCAACATTTCAGACGACCAACAGCGAGAAATAAAAAAAAGATACAGAAAAATCATGTTGAAAAAGAAGCTGAATCCAAGAGGTCCAAAAAACAAGAAGTTTGTGATTAGTCGCCATACCTGCAAAGGGGAAGAAAGGAAACATAAATCTATATCAAAATAAAAGAATGAATAGGGTTGATAAAGCGGCTGTGTTTCAAGGATATCAGGGTACTGGCCTGGTATTTCTTTAATATCAAGTCAGGGTTAAAATAGAGTTGAAAAGGTGTGATGAACTCCAATTGCTGTAATAAACAAAAAGTCAAGTCAACAAGAAGGTTTTCAGATGACCATGAAAAATAAACATATTTCAAACTGTTCCTGTGAGTTCTATTACTCTTAATTTGTCTGATTTTTGGGTAGCTGTCTGTGACAAGCTATCCTTCACATACAAATATTTTGTATAATACATAACATTATGACCTCATTAACTGAGAGGCTGTTTATAATATTTGCGGTTTTAAAAATTAATTTGTAACGCTACAGTAGAAGATAGAGCACAAAAAAAGAAATATCTACACAAGACAATTATATAAAATATAAACAACATAACATATTTATTTACATTATATCCTAAAATCAATTCTTTAGTTTGAAATACACACAATCAAAATATTTTTTCATAATTATGTCGGTTCTTGCATTTACAGTGACACTGAATCTTGAATGCGAGGAAGATAATAACAATTGTGAAGACATATTGACTTACAGTCTTCAGTATGTTTTGATTCTATATTTATCTTGCAATAGTCCAGTATCACGTTTACTGAAGCCTGGTTTACTCACCACAGCTGCAGTTGTCAGGACGCAAGCAGTAGTATATGCTCTCGTGACGGCTGGGATCTGCATGTACTCTTGAGTGACGCTGTTTGCCATGATGTTTCTTCGGCGTATTTATAAACTCTTCCGCACACTTTCACTGTGTATCCGTATGGTCACAACACATTTCAGTACATTGACGCTGACCAACGATCGATCGGTTCAGTGTGGATAGGCTTTATGCCTCAGTAGATCCATGTCCACGTTTAGTGTTAGCTTCAGACTGTTTATTTTTAATGGGTCATAAAATAATGTTTGCGTTTGGAAATAAGAGTTTTAAGAGGGGCGGAGTGTGAAATCCAGGCTTTATCAGTCGCTTCAGCACCTCCACGTGGATATAAGCAAAATTCTCTTGTTTTTCCGTGGACCAATGAGATTGCACGGTTCCACTGACGTCATGAAATATTGGCGTAAATGATATTGGCGTAAAAGTAACTGATGTAATTTGTTTTATAAATTGTGTTTTCAGTTTTGTATTCGTTTTATATTCTTTAATCTTCTATTATGCTATAGATATTATATAAACGTGTTACTTCTCATGAAACGTTGGCCATGACTTTTTTTAAATAGCTTTCTTTCTTTCTTTCTTTTAATGCAGTGCTTACTGGAAATGGATGAATTAATGAGTGGAACACAGAAAATTTAGGACAAGTAAATCGTCTGGGAATATTTTAATTGTACCAAAATACAACACACATTTTATAAAAGTATTTACATAGTAAATATGAAAAGCCAAAGAAAATAGTGTAAGAACTACAAAAAGAGAAAATATAGATAAAATGTACACAGATGATGTGAAGAAAAAATATGCCAAGCTGATCTATTGTAGTTTATTAAAAACAAAACAAAACAAAATAAAATAAAAATTTCAAACATTGTCAGTGTCCTGCACTGAAGAGTGCCAGTTTGTCTGTTCATACAGTCTCAATATCACAAACAAATGATCATGTGTCAAGAGTTTGTGTGATCTTAAAAAACATCCTTCTCCTATGCAAAAGAAAAAAAACAAAACATTTTGAATGAGAGACCTAATTTCTAAATAAGTTTTTCTTGTGTTATTAATCAATACAAACTGCACAGTTTAATTACATTACAACTTGCAGCGAATCATAAAAACTTCGAGAGTTACGGACATTGCAACTGGTGCAGAGATCCCTGACAAATGTTTTAGCACCTTGTTTAGCACCTTAACAACAGGGTATTTATGTCTCCTTACACAGTGGTTGTTTGATAATACAACAAATACAGACATAGCTGCTCGTGGTTCATAAAGCTCAGATGTGCAAGATTTCCTGAGAAGAAATTAGATTAATCACACATTTTTGAGGTGAAAGGAAAAGAAATGCCTGGGGAACAAGAACTTATGTTACATTGTACAGTTCCTCATCATGAAAAAGTAGGGAAATTTACACTGTGTGCTTTAGACCAGAGTGTGAGAACTTGTTGTAAGAGACAGAAAAGTTTCCTGAGGGTTTATGGCATGCTACATCCAAAGAAGTCTGCACCAAGATAGCGTGGGTAACCTTCCAAAACCTTACGCTGAACTGGGTCAAACTTCCAGTACTGTCGGCGGCTGATGAAGACGGCAAAGCCTGTGGAGTATGAAACAGTTTGTGAGAAAATTAATTAATGGGAAACCTTTTGCATTCACAAACCAGTGTATTAATATTGCAGAATACTGCACAACTACATACTTAGTAATTATAAATCAGAAATATGAGTGTGCACAAGTGTGTATTGCAACAACTCAAAACAACTGTCACTGACCATTGCTGCTGAAATATCGCCCTCTTCTGTCTGAAGTCACCAATTAAAATTGGCAGAGCAGTGACAGATCAAATGACTGCCTTTTTTTCAAGGAAGCTATTAGGATGCTATTCTTGAGTGACTTTGTGAACATGACCTACTCCATCTGTTTCAGTCACTTTGACCCATAAACACATTTCGTGTTTGATCCACTAAAAAAAGTGCAGCAGGACACATGTTCATGTGCAGCTTCAGTTAGAAATAGATCTACATTCTAAAAACAGACTGTTCTGAGATGTACATATTGACAAAAAATATATTTTGGTGGGATTTTGCTGATAATGATACTTAAGACAATATATTTTAGACAAATGCGTTTTGTGCTAGCATCACGGCTGGTTTAGGCCTGTTGTGGCTACTTGACTAGCAAAGTTGTTCATATTCTTTATATTATGTGCAGTGGTCAGTTTACAGCAGTGACATTTCCATTAAGTGAATATTTGCCACCTTAAATTGATTTATATTGTTTTCCTTTATAAGGTTATTTTTTCAAACCTTATTAGATGTATGCATCACCTTTTATGTCAAATTCTTATATTCCATCAACAAATTCAGTAAGAATAACAAGACACAAATCAGTGGTTATGAATCAAATGAAATCAGTATAAACAAAATCTATCTTTGCACTGCAGGAGTGGCACAATATCTGCATCTGAAGTAGCATTTAGATGTAATTACACACAGAATGTTTAATGCAGCTCAGAGCTGGCAGAAATACATTTATACTGCAATTACAACTGCATAAATAATTCTATAATTTGTAAAAAAAAGAAAATTTGTAATATTTAAATATAACAATTTATTGAAATTATACTTTAAATATTAAACTAAAACTGCCAGTAGGTGGAGACAAGTTTCTAAATATTAGTCACTGAACCATCAATTCAAAATCAGTTCATTCAAAAAAGAAGGAAGTGACTTTTGAATGGTCCACTGAATCAGTGACTCAAATGATTCGTTAAAAAAAAACAGATTCAACAAACTTTCTTAACTTATGTAAGCTAGAAAACTCTCGGATTTCATCAAAAATGTCTTAATTTGTGTTCCGAAGATGAACTAAACTCTTATGGGTTTGGAACAACATGAGGGTGAGTAATTAATGACAGAATTTTCATTTTTGGGTGAACTATCCTTTTAAAAAGCCTGAGCTGGAAGTACCATGTGCATCCTGGAAGGCAGCATCAAGCTCATCAGGGATGCCCCACCAGTCCTGCTGGATGCTGCGTGGGAAGGCCGTGTCCACTCTGTTCTCTTGGGAATCCAAACGCCAGTAGTTTCCAGACTTGAAGAAGTATGTATGGTGGCCGTGGTGCTCCTTTAAGCGCATTGCAGCCTGAATGTCCGTGACAGGAAGGCCTATAGTCTGCAGAGGGTCCGGTCCTTTTATCTTGTGTTCTGCATCAAACACCCAGTAGTTGGAACCTTACAGAGTAAATATGACTGCATTAATGTAGCATTTTAATTTAATATAACTGTCACTATATTTCATTTTGCATTGGTTGCCAATTATTTGTTATTGGCCTGCAAATTCACTGCACAAAGGTAAATAATGACTCGATCTAAAGAATTTGTCTCCAATTACACAATTTAATACTATACAGTATTAAACATTTGTTCAGTGCAAAGAAAAAAAGATGAAAAACTGATTAATTTATGGTATATGTTAGTTTATCTGCATGTTCAAAGTCAGCATGAAACAGAAATTCACACTGTTTTCTAAATGCATCTTAATCATCTTATTGTGAACAATTCCTTGTGTACATTGATTTTTTTTTTTTTTTGACCTTGTAATTTTTAATCAAAACTGCAGGGTGATAAAAATAAATAAATAAAAACAAAATTCTGATATTTTTTCAGCCTTTTGAATGATATTTAATATTCAAAGATGGCTTAAAAAGATATTTTTTAAACAGCAGTTAGCATATAAATCAGTTTTAAAAAATCACTGAAAGACAGTAAATAATCTAAATTGTTATACAGAGCACAAAATGGCATGTTTAGGCTTTTATGGCCTTAAATTATGGATAAGTAAATTTAAGATGTTTTAATGCTTTTTAAAGATCCACAAACACATTTTGTCTAAAAAAAAATTCTCGAGTGATTATCACTACAGCTCCCTCTAGCGGTAAAAAATAAAGCACATTCACATCAACATACCACGTTTGACTCACTGAACCAATGCTATTCCTGTTCTAAATGCACACAGTAAAATTGAACCCAAATTTTCAATCTTGAAATTATACATTTCGTCCTGTGAAATTCACAAGTATCATCTGAGCTTTAATATCCATGTATAAGAGTACTGTGATACTGTTTAAGTACTCCACTGCACAACACGTGTATTTATCTGTTGTTAGTAGCATGTGTTCTGCGTGCTCGTGTTTAATCATGCCCTGCATTAGAGGCACAAAGAAGGATGCTTTAGATATGGGTCAAGGGGAAGTACCGCACCACCCATCACCATAGATATGTATATAACCAGGCCTGTCTAATCCTGTCCTCCAACCACAAATCACCACAGTCAGCCACCGGTGCTGAACTCACCCACCTTCAAAGATCCAGATATTGCCCTTTTTGTCTTCATAGGCGGCGCCTATTTTCTCTGGAATGCCCCTCCAGTGTCGAGAGGCCAGGGCAGGGTATCCCGCCTGCAGACGGCCCTCCCTGATGCGCCAGGCATAACTGGCCTTGAAGAAGAACAATTCTCCACGGATTACAGACACAGCATCGAAGTCTGTGTGACAAGCATCAGGCTACAAACAGGAGATGGGATAACAGGAGTGAATATATAGATAAACAAATTTAAAATATGTGATGTTTTAGGAATATTTTGGGTCTAATGCAATAATAATTATAATACAATACAACTGTAATATAATTCTAACATTAATAATGATTACCACAGAAATAATTATGAATTGCCTCTGGTTTTCTTTAAGAAAAAAGCAAAAATTTGAAAAGCAACACAGTTAAAATTTAAATAGTTAATATCTTATGTCTATACTATTGAAACAGTGAGTATATTAACATTTGCTTCCATTTATAAGTGTCTCATCATAACTTCAATTTTTTATTATTTTTTTTAAATTACTTTTTCTGGTAATCAACATTATACCAAAAATTCTGTTGATGTTGCTGTTAACATTCTTTTAAATGTGTCATTTTGTCAATGTTTAAATGTTCAGTGACTCACTGCACCGGAGATAATCTCATTGGTTTCTGTAGGGATTTGGAGCGGGGCTTGCGGCCGGGGGCCATAGAGGTATTGAATCCCTTTCTTGTCATCCTCACTGAGCTGGAGAGGATAAGAGAAGCTGTAAAACGGGGACATTATGGCTCCAGGCTCTAGAGAATGCTGTAGACCCAGGACATGACCGAACTCATGTGCTGCCACCTGAAGAAGATCTGTTCCTGTAGGATGACATAAAGGATGACATCTGGCTATTGTATCTCATCTTAAGGAATGCCTGTTAGTTTGTTTGTTCTAATCTGTTTGTTCAGATGAGGTCATCCACATCTGGTGCATCTACATGGGTTTCTGTAGTAATGATGTAAAGCATCAGCACAATGCCAGGAAACTTTCTCATTTAACAGCTGAGTAGCTGTCAGTGTGCAATGAGAGGACAGAAAACCAGACATCTTGCCTCTGCTCGTGTCTATGATGACATCTCACCATGATCTCACACACACTTTGTATGATGTCATGCATTTGTATGATAAAAAACAGATATGAATTGCTCTAATCGGTTTAATCGGTCAAATCCTATATGAATGTGAACTGGGTTGGAGATTGGAGCCAGATACGCAAAAAAAAACCTTTCTGTATCCAAAGTTTCCAGGTAATTTTTTTGAAAACAGAATCTATAATACATTCACCGATTCATTCCCGATAATGCATGTTATCTGTATCAGAGATTTACAGCTTTCCAAGTGAGTGGCAGGCAGTGAAGCCGTAACCTACAACTTACCAAGTTCATTGCCCACCGTCCAGGACTCATCATAATCAAAATGAATGTCTCCCTCCCGGTGTGTCCTTGGGAAAAAAGCATGAGCCAGGATCCCACCGGGGCCATCGAAGGGCAAATTATCACCATGCCAGTACCTAATATGGGAAACATAGACATATATATACACACTATATAATATCCCTGATAGCACACATACATCTCAGATTGTGTGTGTGGTTACACCTGGAAGGCGTATTTTTTTGAGTGTTTGCTCATCGGCAATACGTCTTTAGGATGTTTCCTGTTAGACGTCAAATTGACATTTAGAAAATGTCTTTAAGATGTTTATGATTTAGAATGTATGTAAAACTGACATCTTAAAGATGTTTATCAGATGTTTGTAAACAGCAGATGCTTTCCAGATGAAGTGACATCTTGCAGACGTACATGTGCTATCTAAACAATTATGTTAAAGCACTAGATTCCCCATATGTACATATGACTGGAACTAAATATACAGTGTTAATTGTTTTCTGCCAGTATTAACATAGCACAAAACAGACTGACATTAAGAGCTATTGGATGTGATATGATTTGATATGTGATATATTTTCAATTTGTTTACTTATTAATTCTTTAGTTTTATACACAAAAGCCATAAATATGAAAATATGAAATTAATATAAAAATATTACTGTGTTAAATAATGTAGACTCTTATCAGTGAACAAAGAAAAATCTATTTTATTCTAGATAAGGGTGGTCACCCCTCTTGGTGGCTGCTATATTGTACTTTACTATACTAGACTAGGTTTAGAGTCTATAAGAATTTTTTCAAATTAATACTTTTATTAAGCAAGGATGCACTGATCAGAAGTGATAGCAACTACATTTTTAATTTTACAAAATATTTCTATTTCAAATAAATGCTGTTCTTTCCATTCATCAGTGAATCCTGAAAAAATGTATCACAGTTTCCACAAAAATATTAAGCAGAAGCACTAAAAACTGGAACAATGGCTGATGAAAATTCAGCTTTGCCGTTACAGGAATAAATTAAATTTGAAAATATACTAAAATAGAAAATAGTAACTATAAACTCTAATAATATTTCAAATATTACTGTATTTGTATTTCAAATAAATGCAGCCCTGGTGAGCATGAGACTTTTTTTCAAAAACATAAAAAAATCATATCGACCCCAAACTTTAAAACAGTAGTATATATTACACAGTAATATACTATATTGTATTGTACTCTACTGTATATTTTACTGTTGGTTACTATGTTGTATTGTACTTTACTATACTGTGCTGTACTATACACTGAATACTATACTAGTACTCACTTTATCTTGTAACCCTAGTATTATTGGACAGTTGTTTGCAGCATAAATTAATCAAGGATGACAAATACACCTGTGAAGAGGGTATTTCAGAAACAACTGTAATTGAGAATATGATTTTGCATGGCACTCAGGTGTCATTATGAAATTCACCAGACTACTATCATATCAGTTGTTCAGGAGCCAGAGACCAAAAGCAAAAATTACTTCATGCACTTTTAAACTGCTTCACTCTGTTACACCTAGGCATATGGAAACATGATCTTTTTACCTTGCGAAGTCAATGACTATGTCGGCCTCTTGGTTGACCTCAGTAAAGGTGAGGGGCGTGACGTCACTCCAAATCTTGAGAGCTTCCAGTAAAACCCGCCTCACCTTATCCTCATTCATCTGCCATGGAAAGCGCTGGATTCTGAACACACATGGACACAGTCATACTCAAAGTTTATCAACAAAACACACATGATCATGTTTGCATACACACATTGTGTTACAGACCACCGGCCTTTCACTGCTGGACCACCAACTGACACAAACCCACATCAGAGACCACCAGTGATTCATCTTTATTATTCATCACCATAGGCATCTGTCTGGTGAGCATGTCACATGATCTCATAATGTGCTCTGAATGGTTGTTTTATGAGCATAACAAAACTGTGGTTTCGATGGTATTATGTGTGCAACTTCATGACCCAGTTCTCTGACAAAAGCAGAACTCACCCTGCAGGGATCATGTAACCTCAGACACGTATCAGACTGTTCTGGATCTTCACTCACAATTTGGGCATGATTAACCTTTTATTATAGTCATTTACAGAAAGGTGAGCACTTAATTAAGCATTCTTCAAATATTTGTGTTGAACAGCAGTAATAATCCACATAGCTCAAGTTAATAGGAACTTAAGCTGTTTCTACTTGTAACAGAAATGATTTAGAAATGCGAATTTTAATAAAGGAAGCCAAGCTTTATCAGAGGGCCCACACACCTGTCTGTGTTAAGGAATGTGTCTTCATTCAGCCCCTCCAGCTTAGCATTTTTGATGCTTGTGAAAATGGATCCTTTTCACATTTCCGAGGTTGACTACACTTCTATAGTAGTGAATGGAAACTACAATAAATATACTTTTTGCTTTCCCATTTGCTCGAATTGCAAAGGAAAAAAATCCACAATAGTGTTTCAGTGACTTTCAAAAAGAGGAACAAAATATAGTGAGATTGATTATGATGCTGAGAAGAGAGAAAGATATCAGATTTGCCACAAATCCCTCAGTTGTTAAAAACACCTAAACATCAGCATTAACTAGTTTAAATGAATGTAAATGAATGCCAATATAATAATATAATATAACACAAAGTAAAGTGTTAATATGTACTTGTAATAATATTAACTTAAGTTAAGGTTAAAGTTCAGGTTAACTTTAGTTAAGGTTAAATAGACTTATTCCATGTCATATCAACATCTATATCTATCTATCTATCTATCTATCTATCTATCTATCTATATAAGGTAACACTTTAGCATGGGGACCAATTTGCTTATTCGCATGCTATAAATAGTATTTATAAAGAACATATTCTGCATGACCATATTCTACATCCCTAATCCTACCCAATACCCAATACCTAAACTTAACAACTACCTTACTAACTGTTAATAAGCAGCAAATTAGTAGTTTATTGAGGCAAAAGTCATAGTTAATGGTTTGTAAATAGCGAGAATTAGACCTTAAAATAAAGTGTGACCATATAGATACATTCACACACACACACACACACACACTCTTTCCTTCAAAAAAAGTAAACATTTCGTTTATCTTCTAATGCCCCATTCTAATCCATAATGCATGCCTTTGTATTATTCAGCCATGAAAATGTTACATAAAGAACAATCGAGAGCAACAAGACCACAGAAAGAAAAGTGTGTATCCTGCATCTTCAACCAGATGCATCCACACTGTGCTGCCTGTGAATAGATTCCTGTACAAATGTGGCTGATTACTACTCTCTCAGAGATGGCCCTTTTCTCCCTCATAGGTCTGACTATAAAGCCCCTGCATTCCTCCACATAAACTGCCTGCTGTAAGCATGATCAGAACAGAGATAGAAAGTGCTATCAGCACACAAACATTATCGTTAATTCAGACATTGAAATAGGACAAAAATGATCCTTTTGTTAAGCTGAAAACAGACAGGCTCTGTGCCACTGAAAAGATCTTAAAGAACTTTGTTGACCAACCCCAGAATAATATCTGTGATTATAATAATCAATATATAATTGTCACGGTGCACACAGCAGGGATGAACACGGAACACGAAGACGAGGATATAACTCAAATTAACAGTCTTTAATGGAGACATCAAGGCAGGGAAAGACAAGGCAAGGCTGACACAGACAGGAACACCGGGGAGTAACGAGTAGACCAGACAACACGAAACTGAACAGGCATGAACTTAAATACACAGGCTAATGACAAACACACAGCTGAACAGAATTAACTAATAATCACATTAAACAAGGACAGAAAACAAACCAAATATGGACACAAGAGGTGGGAACACATGACACACATGACAGAGGACTGACAATAATATAACAGAATTATTATTATTATTATTATTATCATTATTATTATTGTTTTACATTTCAGCATTTTCCAGACCATTTTATTCATAAAGGAATAAAAGCAATTTGCCCTCAATTTTCATAGTACACAATTCCAGGATTATTAGAAAGCTAAATGATTATTATTATTGTTGTTGTTATTAAATAATTAATTATATGCCATATAATAATTTTAAGAGGAAATCAACCATTGTAACTAGACACTTTCAGTTACTTATTTTTATTTTGTTTGGTTACACAGTTAATTTATAAGCTAGTATAATTATATTTTATATTATTATATCAAACCTGGAAAGAGACGTGGATTTGGGGAGAAAAATGAGATTTAGTGAGATCTAGTGAATTATTCATCAGATATATTGTAAATGTAATCATGAAAACAGACAACAAATGCACATTATATGTTGCCTTTTTTCATATTGTTACAGTAGAGTACAAAGGAAAAAATAAATAATCATGAGGAAAATAAAGCAGTTGACTGAAAAGAGCTCTTGCCATAGATGTTCATGTTATATCATCTCACATTAAAATACCAAGCGTAAAACAGAACATGGAGGAAATTTTTTTAACTCATTCAGTAATACGGATTATTTGTAGCACAATTTAATGATTTGAATGAATTTGTTTCAGTCTTTTTGAGTGGAACTTCTAAGTTAGAATTAAAATGAATGATCTTGTTTTCTTTGTACACCTTACTTGTAAGTGAGGTCAGTTTTTGGCCAGCGTCCTCCAAAAATCACAAAGCGTTTCTGGCGGGGGTGCCTGCTGAGATGCATCTCTCTCTGGTCGGGGTAGTCTGGGACGCCACAGCGCGGTGGACCTGCAGCCCCGGAGCTGTTCCTGAGTTGGGTGTTTAGCTGTGGCTCATCTTTTGGCCATGCTTGAGGTTTGAAGGTGTCCTGAGGGTGGGGGACCCTGTCTCTCTTCTTTTCAGAGAGGGAATGAGGAATCTGTGACAAACCCTGTGATGGAAAGAAGGAAACCATGCATGAACTGAATGGCAACAATCACTATACAAATTTGCTGAAGGAAATTTGCTAATGCTAATACTGGTTAGCTAGTTAGTTGGTTAGCATAACTACCCTGTTTAAAAAAAACAGCATATGCTTGTTAGTTGCGTTTTGAACATTTTAAGCTGGTCCTTAGCTGGTCATGAGCTGGTTTAAGCTGGTGCTTTGCTGGTCCTAAGCTGGTCCTGAGCAGGAGCTAGTTGCTTAGGACCAGCACATAGCCAGCAAAGTACCAGCTTAATCCAGCTCAAACCAGCAGCCATGCTTCAAAACATACAGTACCTAACCAGCATATGCTGTTTTTTTCAACAGGGTACACCATTATGCAGGCCATTATTGAAAGCCATTTAAAAGCAGTTGTGTATTAGAAAAATAAAGACATTTCTTCTGTGAACATTTGACTTTCATCTCTGTTCTAGCCTGTTCTGAACAATTTTGAAACTTTATTGTGGCACTTTTCATACCCCCATGGGAATACTGATAATAGTAAGAAATGTTTCTTGAGAAAAATCAGCATAGAATGATTTCTGAAGGATCATGTGACACTGAAAACTGGAGTAATAGCTGCTGAAAATCCAGCTTTGCCATCATAGGAATAAACAACAATTGAAAATACATTAAAATAGAAAACAGTTATTTTAAAGTATAATAGCATTTCAGAATATTATTGTTTTTATTGTATTTTTTGAAGAAATAAATGAAGTCTTGGTGAGCATGAAGAACATAATAATCCTAAACGACCCCAAAAATTTGATCAGTAGTGTAATGTATATCAAAGTAAATTTCCAGAAATTGTTCATGACATATTTATTTAACTAAAGTCTATTTATCCCAAACATAATGAACTGACAGTAGATTAAAAAAAACATAATGAACCCGTTTTTGCAAGGCCACAGTTTATGATAATAAACCTCTTGCACGTTAATGAACAAACAAGCCAAACCGCCCTAATCTGATACAAAAAGCAAAATCATGTTCCCTAGTTGATGCTGTTTACTTACTGTGGGATATGATTGCGGATGGACTGCTTAGTGTCCCTAAACATTCTTTTGAGGAAATGGCTGTTCATTAACATGGGCGTTAAAGACAGAGAAAAATGCTGTGGGCAGCGTTGTGGCGTTTTCAGGCAGAATTCTGAGCATTTATAGATGCTTTAAACTTCAGGATGTTTCGTCTTTCATTTACAGTGCTCACCTTTTACCCACTTACAGAAAAATGTCTAAATACTTCATTTACATGAAATCATCATTTACTTCAACAAGCTAAATATGTTACGATTTGAAGAATTCGTTGAGATCTTATATTGTGATATGCAAATTTGTATGCTAGTAAGCTTTATGTCTTTCTTTGGACTAAGAGGAAAAACACAGTTCTGACAAGGTGCCCTTGTTTTTTTCTTGACTGGATTAGAACATATTATAAAATGTTTAGGACTTTTGCAAAGAAACAGCAAACAGGCTAAACGTTTTCCCTCAGTGACCCCGTGTCTCTCTCCCAGGGATGGCGGCACAGCGGTGACTCTTCATGCGTGAGGCAGAGCTGCTATATTGGAGACAATGCCCAGCAGGAACTGTGGAATGTGCCCTGGTCTCTGAGTGAGACTTTCTACCAGCATGCTGATTTCCAACATGTGCACGTAGACAGTTCAGGTTCATTAAATACATAGATAAAGAAAAGGGAACATCTAGTTCAAAACACATAAGCCAGGTTATTAGAAATGTACTTTTTGTATTTATGTTGGTGTATGGTGTATGTATGGGTTTGAAAAACATACACTGATAAAAATGATTTTTTGGTTAAGTAAATACTACATAAAAACAACTGTAATTTCTACATTAAATAATTTAGTTCAGGCAAAAATTAAAAAATTAAAGTAAATTCTATATTAGTACTCAATTTAAGCTTGTAGAAATTAAAGTTTGAACTTATAAGTATATTTTACTTGGAATTGTTTTTTATGTTTACAAGGATTCTTTAAGTAAATATCAAAGTCATGATCCCGTTGTTCCCATCATGCACTTGGGCATGAATAATTAATAAGGTTAACTTTTTTTCTGTTTTCGAGATGTATTTACACTGTTTTATGGTTGCTTTTGTTGTTAGGTTTAGTAACTTACTGTTTTGTGACATCTGGAGTTGATTTTCTACTCAAAATGACCCATTCATACTCAAACACTATCCACTGATTGTCACCGTCATTGTGTATGGTGTACCAAGTATTGAGGTCTCTGTGTTCATTTGGGTAGCAATTCTATTGAGTGGACATATTATCTTAAAATGATAACAAGCTGTCTACTTGCTTACTTACATGTTTGTGAGTGAATCACATGCTTTAATAGCATGGTTGTTTTCCAGTGCTACATCCATTGAGTAAATTTTAGAAGCCATAACAGAGTAAAATGAACTTAAATATTGCAGATTCAACTTAAAATAATTAAGTAAAATGTACTCATCAAACTCTAACTGGCCATATTAAATTTACTTATTTCCTTTGCTAATTTTACCTAACTTAGTTAAGTAGACTTTACTTAATTAAATACTTGCATTTTACTTAAAATTGATGTGTGCAAAAACTTGCCAAATAAAAATTAAGTAAATTTACTTATTGTTTTTTTCAGTGTACCATTTGCAACAAGATTTAATGAATTTAATATTATTTTTTTACATTACAGTACACTGTAAAAAGTGATAAGTTGACTTAACTTAATCACTCCAAAAAGTGATAAGTTGACTTAACTTAAAAAAAGAGGAAACCCCTTGCCTTAAATTTTTTAAGTAAATGATAATTTAAAAAAATAAGCTAAGTGAATTGTCAAGTTCACTTAACTTATTTTTTTAAATTATTATTTACTTAATTTTAAGGCAAGGGGTTTCCTCAAATTTTTTAAGTTAAGTCAACTTATCACGTTTTACAGTGATGAGGAAATCCGTTGCCTTAAAATTATTAAGTAAATAATAATTTAAAAAAATAAGTTAAGTGAATTGTCAAGTTCACTTAACTTATTTTTTTTTATTATTATTTACTTAATAATTTTAAGGCAACAGGTTTCCTCAGTTTTTTTTAAGTTAAGTCAACTTATCACTTTTACAGTGTATATTATGTTCATTTGTATCATAAAGCAAAAAATAACATTTTGAATACATGTCAGTAAACACACCTTAATCATTATTAATACATAAAGTTTTAATATATTTGTTTAAAAGGTAAATATATTTTAGGTAAAAATGTTTCACCACATGACATGAGTAAGTTGATAAAATTTCTGACATTAATTTCTGCGCAGGGTCAGAAAGCTCTTGGATTTCATCAAAAATATCTTAATTTGTGTTCTGAAGATGAACAAAGGTCTTATGGGTTTGGAACAACATGAGGGTGAGTAATTAATGACAGAATTTTAATTTTTGGGTGAACTATCACTTTAAGAGACAAATTGACCTAGAAGGCATCATTTCCTGTTTTATGTTTTTTCCCCTGCATGTTTCTGCTTGTTGGTGCTCCACATTACTTTGATTTAGTGTTTTAAATATTAATAAGCAATGACACAGTCAAAGCAGGTTCTTAAATATGAAATTATTTGTTATTAAAAAAAAATTATTTTTCCCAACTACTACTAAGGAATTTCTCAGGAATTTCAATATTTTTTTCTTCATTATAATATCAGGACAGTTGTATCAACCTGATATTTAATTATTTTATGCCATAAAACCATTTTAATACAGAAATTAAAAACATGCTCCTCGTACAGCTCATGAAACATCAGTATAAGCATTTACACTGCACAGCTCAATCTAATCTCATGAACCAATCTGGATACGAAATGTTAAAGTAATTCAAACCAGATTCTTGATTAGATTTCTTTTTTCAGTTGTTTATATCATCATAACATCCAACTGCATCGTGACTCCTGACCTATGAGTGGGCGAAATCTGCCATTACCCTTGAATAACACACATTCCAGGTCTGGCACACACAAAGATGAGGTGCTTTTTGCATTGTTCATACAATGCAAGTTTCAAGAACTCCAGTTCAAAGCATATATTTGACCCACTTCTAAAGAATGAAGCGCAAGTTAGGACACATTTGGCTATACTATGCAGGGGGGAATGAAATCAACACATTAGGTTGCTATTTCATATATGTGTGTGTGTGTGTGTGTGTGTGTAATAATCTATAGAGAAAGCATTGCCCAAGGTGTCTTGATGTTCTGCCAAAACTCCCAAAGTTTAAGCAGTTTATTTCATTAAACGTCTGAGGAGATTAAAGCAACAAAATTTCAATACACAAAATGGAAATCAAGGCTGCAGTATGTGCTGATAAAAATCCTAGAGGTAGTGGCATGATGTGGAAAGGAATGCTATGGGTTTTTTCTGCTGATTCTGGTCGCAAGATCAGAGTGAATTTTGAAATAAGTGTGAGAATGTAGCTGTCCACTTTTATCAGCACTGGTTAAATGAACCATCTGACCCTAAAGCTACTGAAAATACCTTTTTAGAGTGGGATCAAAATTCTGGGTCAGTGCTTAATAGGTTCACAGACATCAGAGAGGGAGAGAAAAACTTGTCTCAGTGAGTTTGAAAGCTAGCCAACAATGCTTTCTGATTCATATTTTAATGCTAGAAATATTTTGAGTCAGCGTTTTGCCTGTAGTTTGACATAATTTATGTTTCAGATAAGCCCCCCAGACAAAGCCATGCTCTAAAGGCTGCTGTCTCCTTTCATGTGTGGTTAAATTTGCCAGTTGTGTCTGTGCTTGAGCCTCACTCTCATACAACACTGCCTGTCCCGGCCTAGAGCTCCCACGTCGCCCCTGCATCCCTCTCGTGTTAACACATGCTTTCAGCTCCCACAGAGGAAATCCTGAATAGAGGTCCTGGCATGGTGCATCTGAGAGCTGTGTTTGCCCCTATGTCCAACAGTAAAAACACCAGCAGAGATCCAGGTTCACTGAGTTCTTGCTAATGATATCTGAAAAGTTGAGAAACAGTGGCCTTTGTTTGGCAAGATTGACAAGAAAGAGTGATATTGTGTGAATATGGGACCATTATGTTGCAAAAAATGTCAGGTACTTGTGTTGCATAACGGATGAATTGTTAGGATTTTTGTCATTGCTTTCAACAAACAACTGAGAGTACAAACCACTTTCAGTAGCAAAACAGTGATTTAAAGCTTAACTTTGTAAAATACTTTGTAAATCTCCTCACCTATCTCATTTTTACTTCTAGGAATATTCTGGGTTCAGTATGAGTTATGCTCATTTGGCAGCAATTGTAGCATAATGTTGATTACAACAAAAATCAATTTCTACATTTCTCTATTTTAAAAAAACAACAACTCACTTGCTGTGTCCAAAATCGCATACTCTCTGGGCAGGTACTACGCTGATAGTAATAGGCCATCTGGTACTTTTTTTTCACCTACTGTTTCTTGAATACTATAAATCTGGACATACCAGTCTTTTCAGACTCTATTTTTTATATACTATATAGTAAGGTAGTATGCATATTCAGATTGAGCCACTGTTTTAACAGCATAGTCACAAGATGCAAATTACGTGTGTGTTTTCATTGAAAAACACTGACTAACCTGTATATGTAAATTTATTATAAACTTAGTTCATGACAAACATAATGGTGTAAACCTCAAAATGACCATAAAATTAAGAGAAATTTACTGTGCAAATAATACGAGAATACACAGGCTTCAAAAGAATAAAATAATGTAAGTAGAAAATGTTAAGCTTCACATTTCTGCTTTTAAAAACTTTTTTTAAGTCCCTCACTGTAACCTTGATTTATGATTTTTATAAAGAAAACAGGGATACAAGCTTTTTTTTCAGGTAATCAGCTTTTTCAGAGATGCTGTTACTTGAGTTTAACTTGTACTGAACACCTGTTTGGAAACAATCATTATTTTTCTCAGTTTGATGACTAGTACCTCAGAAATTACACACATTACCTTTAAAAAACAAACATCTAAATCAAAATAATTTCAGGACCAACTGAGTAAAAGTCTCCATATAATGATAAACAAGGATTAAAGTAAAAGGATCATGCCTCTTGGAATATTTTGATTTAGTATGATAGCTGTCGACTCCTCCTCTTTCAACATTTATCAAATTTGCTTAAATGAGTCTTTTGACCCTAAAAAAATATTTTGGATGGATAGAGTGCAGGATCAAAAATCTGGGTCACTGTCCAATCTGGTTAACAGACATCAGACAGGGAGAGAAAAAAGAAAAGCTAATCCTTACACCAACATATCACAACTCTTCATGACAAGATAAATGAAGCTTTAAAGGATTACCATTTGAGCAAATATTCACAGGTAAATCCCCTAGAATCTGCAGCTGACTTGGGAGTGATGAGTGGTCCAGTGCGGACTAAAGGAGACTTTCATGTAAGCTTTCAGTGATAAGCTCCCAGATACAGTGTATGCACCAGTGCTCATGTTAAACTTTATCCCCAGCAGCTCAAGTCCTCTGTCTACCAGCAATAGTAAAAGTTTCAAGTTTGGATCAATGCTTGAAGGACTTTGGCACCTGGCTTATTCACCTAAACCTATTTTTCCCTCTCCCACACACACATGTTCCTGCTCTGACACATCCAGGAAATCATGAAACTGATCACACTTTCCTTGAATGACCCTGACAAAATCTTAGCAGGGGCATTTCTCAACCAGTTAAGGTGAGTGAATCACCTGACCCAATAACCTTGAACTACTAAGCTCTAAAACACAATGTTGTTTGTGATGGAAACACTGTTTGGGTTGCAGGTGAATTCACTCATACTTCAGAGGTCATATTACAGAAACTTCCAATTATAAAGCTACAATAAGAAACTTCTGGCCCTCTAGCGGTTTCTTAGTGTAATTATGTGAATTTGGCTTACGCTATGTTATTCTGTGTGGATGGCGTACCGGTGTACCTGTAATCTGAATTCCCACTCTTTTCCTCAAAATAAATTAAAAAGTATATAATGGAAGGAAAAAAAACTGAAAAATAAGTCTTCAAGCTACAACCACATCTTATAGGAGCCGGACCAGACGAAACTTTTCTTTATTTATGGGCATGATGTGAACACACAGGCTAAGGAAAAATGGCGAATGTATACAGTTTCAAATAAAGTCTGATAAGTGCAATGACTTCAAAGAGACCATCTCATGATTACTAAACAGATAAGCATCTGTTATGTTTCTGTCATACACAAGCACGTACATTCACTTAATTTGATAATATATAGCCTACTTGTATTTTTCGTACTGAAGTTTTATTAAAACTCAATATTATAAACCTTACACCAAATTACAGCTGAAAAGTTTATTTTCGCAAAAAACAAAAAATAAAAATATTACGCACCTACAGATCCAATAAAACTGCTCTTAAACAGCACAGTCCAGCACAGGAGTGTATTAACCATAGTCTATTTTTTTCCAAAAAATTTTCCCAATCATTTTGATGTTTTCTACCAGTAACTTGTGGCTCCACTTATACTATAAACTAGCATATAATGCTTAACCTTTGTATACATGACAACTTTTATGTGTTTTTAATGCTTTCTATGTTCAGGCATTTTACCTTAAATAAAGTCAACTGAAAATTACATGGCCCAAGTAGTGTAAATATTAAGCTGCATATATTAATGTCAAATAAACTGTATGAATGAACCGTGTCCTAGAAGCCTCCTCCTTTGCCAATGGTTTCCTCTCCTGGTGACTGGGTCAAATATTGTGAGAATGAGATTGGAATGTAAAAATAATAAAACTAAAAAAGCATTTTGAATGTCACGGTTGACAAACTACATAATCTATTCTCTTTCAGCAGTGGATGTGCCTGGGAGCAAGGGGCCAAAATAATCGTAACAGAAAAAGGACAGCGCGGTTTCTGTGAGCAGACTATCACATTCCCTAAATTCTCACTACAGTAGGCTATGCATCTGTGTGTGAGAGAGAGCGCGGGAGTGTGTGTCCCTCCAGATGGCACAGAAAAGACAAACTTGCCCATGCCTGCACAATCCCTCGCTCTTTTGTCATTGCAGAGAGAACAAACTGACAACATTATATATATGTTTTACACCTGAGTCACCATAAACACAACACTAAAATCCATTTTTCAGTTTTAAGTATGTGATGACAGGTTGATTGATTTTAATAAGCAAACAAACACATCAAATATAGGGCATAAACAGGAAACCATAAAGAAAACAGTAAGCCTGTGAGTATATTTTAAACTGAAATTTTTTTTTTTATCAAGAGCACTTAGTGGCAGTTAAACAGTTAAATAGAGATAAACTTGCTCTCATAAGCATCATTAAACCTGAATCATAAAAAGTCAACAAACCCAGATGAAACTGACAGGTTCTGGCTCGTAATTGTAGAGGCTTCTGACGCTGTTTTACAATTTTTGATTAATGATGATGATGATGACCCAGTATAACTGAGTTTGGTGCCAATACTTGTAACAAGCCAAAACTAAAAAAAAAACAAAAAACAAAAAAATATTGCTTTGTTCATACTGATACATTTGTATTTGCTATTTAAAAGTAAAGTTCAAACTGTAAACTTTTGTGGCAAGTTACAACTCTAGAGCAGCTATGTTATGTAAAATAACCACTTAATAAACAGCAGCCTACCGGTTTTCAAGAGCTAGAATCAAAATGCATCATATGTGCATTAATAAACTCAATTAATAAACTCACCGAAGGCTCTTTATGCTTCATGAGTCCTCGTCCCTCATGCAAAGGCATGCATCTCGCGGTCAGGAGCACATGCAGAGCGAAAGCGCCTGACAGAAGCCCGGAGACCCGCATCCTCCTCCTGTATCCTCGAGCTCCGCTGCTTGAAGTGGAAGTGCCTGAGAAGGTTGCGGTGCAAGCTCGCGCGATGCCTGTGGACGACTGTTGCTGGGGAGACTGCACTTATTTATATGCAATGATTTCTTTGTTCTCTTTCCTCAAATACACCGTTTTTTTTTCTTATGGGCCGGAGTGACAATATTGCCCGGTCTCACCACGTGACTTTTAACTCTTTCGATTCTGTAAAGAGCGAATCAACTGAGCTCTATGGGACACTTATTCTAAAAGTGTAGAGTGCAGAAAAACGACCTAATTTTGTGAGATTTGGACAACTTCCCAATTTAATTTCCACCTGGCCTTATTAGTTCAGAAACTTGCGTGTTCTATAAATGTTTGACATTTTAGATAAAGCCTAATAGCCTATTTAGCTAGTCTATAGATGTAGATTGATAAAGATTTAGAGCCTATACTAAGACTTAAATTTAGATTTACATCAAATAATTACATTATTTAATGTTAGTGTTAAAAAAGTTTCAATTCAATTCAATTCAACAGGTAGGCTATTGTATACACTGAGTAGTGAACTTTAAAAAAGTGCGGGTTATATAAATGTGTGTAGTATGAATGTAATCCAGAAGTGCTACATTCGTCTTGTTGCCATTATAATTTGACCAGCATCAGTCACTTCACTGCCATTCACAAATGCTCTCCCGTGGCCTCATGGGATAGAAAAATTCAGTGTCCATCAGATGCGCACTTCAGAATCTAGCCCCAAATAGGTCATCCAGGACTTTTCACCTACTGTTTTATGAATACTGTGAATTAAAATTAAAACTAGGCTACTCTTTTCATAGCTTAAAAACTTTTGGTTTTACATTAACTTGTGGTCAGATTTTGATCAGGTGAGGTAATGGGATGCAAGTTTTGACTTTCTGGGCTTCCTGTTTTCCTCTCCAACTCATTTGGGGGAAATTCTCCACTATGAGCTCATCCACATATGCAGGTGAACTACTAAATAGCAGACCTAAGTATTTGATTTTGGATGCAGCCTCTCATTCTTGGAAAGTCAGATTCAATCTAGATTCAATCTGATTTTTTTCAATGGAAAAACTGGTTCAAACTCAACTCAGGGGTTTCTATTTCCCTACTTCCCAAACACTAGAAAGAAACCCTTTTCAAATGATAATGGAGAGAGACAGGCAAAATCATACTATGATTGCATTCATAATTTTTGTCATATTACATTGAATGCCCTATTGAAGTATACTGTGAAATCAAACCATGCGTGACTACTAATAACCAGAAAAAAAGAATTAAGATCTCATTTTAGTTTACATGAAAACAAGCCAATACAATCTCTTATTGCCTCAAAAAAGACACCCAGGATTTTTGAATTCTGTTTACAGAAGTGTTGAAAAGACCACAGATCTTTGCTACGTATGGTTTTTATCAGTGTCTGTAATGACTAACATACCACAGTGCTAGCTATGATCAAGAGGTTGCAGCACAATACAATAATCAAATATGAACAACATGTTCAGTCAATCTTTCAAATCGGTCATTACAGATTAATACATTATGAAAAGTGCTTGTGTCTAAGTTAATGTTTGAATTTCCTTTTTAACTCTGTATGAGAGTGTATCAAAATGCAGGTGCAGGAGAGCACAAAAAACTAATGAGGCTTCATTTACTTTTAATGCCCCACGATGAGCCTCAGATGTTGTTTTTCCCTCCCCTGGTAAGCCTCTTGGACTAAGGGCTCATAGCTTTGTCACTGCGTCAACCTGCAATGCTTATGTAAGCACAACATTATCATCTTTGTTAAAGAAATCTGGAAAACACATTCACTTACTCATATGCCCACATGAACGATGCAGTGATATGATACATTATATGGTTATTTTACATGCAAAGGTCATATAGGTGTATGCAGTATTGGTTAACCCCAGGAAAGTTCACCTGCATAAATGGAGATGAGCTCATAGTGGAGAATTTCCCCAAATGAGATGGAGAGGAAAACAGGAAACCCAGATAGTCACAGCTTGCATTCCATTACCTCGCCTGATCAAAATCTGACCAACCAGGGATGATGGGATGGAATTTTTACCAATTAGATTAACATCACTAATCATCAGCCGTTTAGCCTAAATACAGTCAGTAAAATATATACCCAATTGTTTAACTTTACTTAACTACATTAACATGAACTGTCAAATAAAAAATGGAAATCATTTATTAATCTTAGCTAATGTTAATTTTAACATTGACTACATTACATTATTAAAATACATTATTAAAATCAAAAATTGTTTTAATATAAATTGATGGACATAAGCTAACAATGTACAAACATTAACAAGTATCAATAAATACTGTAATTTTAAAAACTGCATTTAATGCAAGATGATGAACTAACATTAACTAATCTTGTTTGTCACATGGAAGGCTTTTTATTTAATTATATTTAGACTATGAGAACATTTTAAGGCTCGCTATTATGAAATTATAATTCTCATTCAACCGCAAATTTACAAAATGATAGCAAAAAGTTTTGAAGCAGTGTTGTGTCATCTGCCATTCCTTTTCTTCTATGAATTATAATGAACAAAAATACCAATCCTTAAAAAGGTACATGAAATTCGAGGTTTTCTTTGGGTTTTGTCAAAAAATACATCACCAAATCTAGCACAAGCATTGCATGTCTCTCAGAACAATAAAAAAGTGAAGACTTTTATACAGACCTTTTGGTTCTTATCTGCTATAATCTGGAATCACATGCCTCTTTAAATTCAAACCAGACTTTGAGTGAAGTCTTGCTGGGAGCCTCAGCAGGAAAAACCCACTGGCCTCGCCAGAACCATTCTATCGGTTCTTCAAAACCACAAGCGTTCTTTGTTTACTTCTCTTTGGAGTTTGATTGGTGCAGTGGTGGATGATCTAACACTTAAACACAGAATATAATGAAGAGTTAAATATGGTAATAGTATTTGAGATTTAGGTTTGTGATTTCCCTAAGAATAAATCTATGCAGTGTGATACAGTGTAAAGGTGTGTCAGTATATCATTATGTATCAAAGGGTGTATGCATCTCATTATTGTACTTTTCCTCAGAAATACAACACAAAACCAACAGTAACCCACCCTTTTAAAATCCAAACTCTGCACTCACACCCTGACCTCACTGAGAAGGTCAACTCCAAAGCACACTTGAATGACCTTTGAGCTTGAATGCTTAGCAGTAATATAGGGCAAATGAGGAGAGGATGTGCAACACAAAGTAACTTCTGATTTATCTCCATAATGGTTTTAGGAAGTTGCCTGGATATGATTATCAGTCCAGAGCAGTTTACGTGACTTAATTTGTATCTGATAATGACAATCCCCTGGTTCTCCTTACAGAAATTGCACTCCTTTGATGATATAGAGCTTAAGGATTTTCTATATAAATAAACTAAAAGATCATTATAACTTTCTCTCCAAGAAGAAAGTTTCTCTCCAAGTTTGGAATGACATGAGGGTGAGTAAATTCATTTTAATTTCTAGACATTTGATATACTACTCCCTCACTGGAGTTGCTGCTGTAATGACTTTTGAGTAATTTTTTTCTTTTGTAAAAAGAAAAAGTGTTATTTCGCCATCATGTGGTGAGAATTCTTCAATTAAAATTGATGAAACTTTCTGATCTGTCATTATCAGTGCACTTTAAACCTGGAGGGTTTTATAAATATATACAAAGTAAAACAAACAGTCAGATCTAAAACAGAAAAACCTGAATTTTATGATATTCCAGAATTTCACATTCTCTTTTTATATAGCATTTGATGCTGCAAAGATGCCTCTAAAATAAGAGCCTATAAGTGTAAAAGTGCTGCATATGGATTTAATGCCAGAAAGATGCCTCTAAAACAGGGGTGTCAAACTCAGTTCATGGAGGGCTGGAGCCCTGCACACCCTGCGTTCCATTCGGAAAGGCTCATCCCTAAGCCCTAATCCCTTCAAAGGGTTTACCCTCCGGAGTGAGAGCTTCGAAGGGTTGAGGGTGTAGTGGACCAAACAACTTTTTCTTGAAGTGCCCTTCTGCGTCATTATACGGAGGCGGCGTCATCATACAAAGAATCAGTGCAAAGGATAATGGGAGCCCGAAGTGTCCATCAGTTGTACCCTTCGAAATCCTTCATTCCGAAGGGCCCTTTGAAGTGGCTAATTCTGAGCACTTTGGTTTGGAACGACACTTCAATATGGCGGCCATGATTGTTTTCACTCCGAAGTGCCCTTCGGAGGGCGATATATCCCGTTTGGAACGCACCGACAGATCCAACCCTAATTAAACACACCTGATTCAGCTAATCAAGTCATTTCAGCTTATTTGAAAACTACATGGTTTGAGCGTTGGAGCAGGGCTGCAGCTCTAAAATAAGAGCCTATAAGCATAAAAGTTCTGCATATGGATTTGAATCTGCATTGCTGAAATTAGGCTACACTAATAGGAGAAAATGCATGCAACGGATGGTAAAAGATGATTGAATTATTGAAGGCTGTTATAAAACAGGAAATAAATCTAAAATATAAGCAGGTTTTGCCTATAAAATTCTGTCTAATTCTAATGATCATGTAGGTCCTATATATGATAATGCTCTTAAAATATTATGGTAGCCTAAATGCAAATTACTATTTTGATGACTGTAATATTTTTTTAATGATTAAGAATTAACAAAAGAAACTGCACATAAGAGTTAGGAAGATTCACGGATGGGGAGAATTTGATTGGACTTTACAGCAATCCTTCTTGACACACTGCCCAAAAGGCACAGAAAATCGAGTTAATCATTACATTTGGGGGAAAAATTGCACTTATTAGCAATATCTGAAGCAGCTTCTCGGTTTCTTTACAATGTGTTAACTCTCGCTCTCGTCCCTTCACGATATTTCAGCCAAATTCCTCGTGACATGCAGACAAGTTTTCTCAGCTCTTGCCATTTGTCTTTGATCATAACATCAATGGCATATAATTAGATAAACGAAGCCGACAGCCACAACATGGTAACCTAGTTTTAGGTGTCGCAAGAACATTGTACTACTGACCCCTGGAGGGCGGAGCATAAATACAGAACAAATGAGGGTGAGAAGTTTGGCGAGTGGCTCATTTTGGACACTTCCCATCCAAAATGCCACTGGAACTGTATCTCGATTTGCATTCCCAGCCATGCCGCGCCGTCTTCCTGTTTGCCAAGATAAATAAAATTCCCTTTGAATTCAAAGCCGTGGATTTATCTGCAGGTGAATTTTGTATTTATGTATCTGTTTTGTGCACTGTAATCTTGGTCATCTGCAATTGTAACCCATTAGCTGTTTTACCTGATGTTTTTTAAGTAGTGTTAATCACGTTAAACCTTTTTAAGTTTGAGCACAGTTTTAAGTTAATATTTTATTCCAATGTGCTTTGGATTCAGTGAAAATTTGTTTTTTTTCTGCAATAGACATCAGACCTTTTTTTTTCTCTGTGCCAAAAGGTGAACAATATGGAGAGGAATTTGGTAAGATCAGCATCTTAAGGAAAGTTCCTGTCCTCAAAGATGGAGGTTTTATTCTAACAGAGAGGTATGTTGTTACCCTGATTTATATTTGATACATATTTAGATTTTGTAAGACCAAGTAAGACTGTATATTTTCTATATAGTATAGCTATACTGCAGTACTTGGCAGCGAAACATCGCACTCCTGACCACTGGTATCCAGCTGACCTGCAGAAGCGTGCACGAGTTGACGAGTTTCTCTCCTGGCAGCACACAAACATAAGAACTCATGGGTCAAAGGTTTTCTGGTTCAGGGTAAGAGTTGCTTTATTAAACATTAAACAGATAATTTGTTGTGTTTGTGTGTACTGAGTAAACTGTGATTATGCAAGCACTCTTTTAGCTGTTTTTACTCTCTTTAATGCATGCATTATCCACAGTCAAACTAATATTTCCCAATCTTAGGGGGTCCTACCTGCAGTCACAGGGGCCCCGGTGCACAAGGAGAAGATGGATGCTGCCATGGAGGATCTTAACGCATCTCTGAAAACCTTTGAGGACAAGTTTCTGCAGAGCAGACACTTTATAATTGGAGATAAAATATCTCTGGCTGATCTTGTAGCCATTGTGGAAATATTGCAGGTACATTTTGTGCATTTGATTTCTTAGACCAAGTCCTTTACTTAAACATGATGACATATTTACCAATTCTGTTTGTGTGTTTTGAAGCCGGTCGGAACAGGTCTAGATGTGTTTCAAGGCAGACCTGCTCTGAGTGCCTGGGGAGACAGAGTGAAGAAGGAGATCGGTGTGGAAGTCTTCGATGAAGCCCATAAGGTTGTCATGAATGTTGATACATTGCCACAAACCTTTGAGAACAAAGGCTTACCAGAGTTTCTCAAGCAAAGGATACAGAAAATGTTTAACTGAGTCTGTTTGCATGGTCTAGTAGTCTATTAAACTTTCATCATTCTTCAAGTTACTGTGCAGTAATATGGTGGACTAGATCCAACATGGTTTAGAAAACATTAATGAAATCATTGTATTCAAAATAAACATTATAAAATTATTCCTAAATGTATGCATTTGTACAATTTACATTGCGCTCATATATTATGTTGTGTGTTGCCTTGAATGGTGAAATACCAAATTCTCAACTCACATTTAAACAATACATTTCAAATTAGTAAAAACATTAACGTGAACGGTCTCATAAATGTTATTTCTTATGTTCAAATAGCATTAAAAAAGCATAGATTTTAGGTAAAGCCAAAGTGCATGTGCAATCCCAAGATTCAGTTACACTTTATTTTACGTTGTCCTTGTTACAGTACATTTAAGTACTGAGTAATATTATTTAACTACATGTACTTACTATATGGTTAGGGTTAGGATTAGGGTACTTGCATGTAATTATGCATATTGTTATTATAAAAGTAAGAACATGTAGCATGGACACCTTAAAATAAAGTTTTACCCAAACTTCTAACAGCAATTGCCGTATAAGTATGAAATATGAGTAATATATACAGTCATTGGCTATTCTCAGTTGTTCAGGAACAGAATTCATATGAATAATACATTCAAATGAATTCAGAAATTTTATTGATATTTTTCACAATTCAGTAAAATATATAACTACATGTCTGTCTACATAGATCACCAAGACAAAAAAAAAAGTTTTATTACAGCAAGGATATATTCATTACTCTACACAATATACCTAGAAAAATGTATTTTTATAATATATTAAACAAATACTAACATGATTCTAGTTATTACAACCGGATTGCAAAAATTTGGCGATTTTGTATGGAATCATACAATGTGAATCTAACAAAAACCTTTTTAGAAATTTTGAAAATTAAGCATAAAGGTCCATCCCTAAACATAACCACATAATCAGATCATACGAAAACATGAAAGTGAGATTCAAACAAATTAGCCACCAAATCACTAAAAGGTAAAAATAGTTAAGAATTGCCATGAAATTGTGTTGGTTATTCTCCTGACTATTCAGAAAACTGTAGTATAAAGTCAATCAATTAGTAACAGTGACATGTATTCATTTAGCAGATAATTTTATCCAAAGTGACAATCTTAATTATTACATAATATACATACTTTATTTTTAAGTGACTAAAAATCACTTCAAAATAAAGTCAATTTTCATGATTCAATTACAATTACAATTTTCATAAAGTCAATTAATAATTCAAGTTACCTTAAAGTAAACTGTCTATCATATCAAACATCACCGGTCACAACTGTCTGGCTTTTGCTAGCTCGTTCCTCTGCCTTCCTACAGCAGAACAGACTCCAGAGCTTCTCTTTCAGATACCTGTTTGAGGCTGTCAGAAGGACAGAAGTCATGCCACTGTAAAAACTAAAGGCACTGGCTAAGATGTGGTAGGTGATAAATTGCCCGATTATCCTTATAATGATAAACAAAGCCACGAAACACAGAGTAAACATGTAAACTCCCACCAGGGAGATGGTGATCTTGCACACCAGGAGGTAAGAGTCAGATCCCTGCACCTGGGTCTGGTTCTTCTTGAGAGCCAGCGTGTGGGCGCATAGATGGACGACCATTCTAATGGAGGTGGGCAGCATGATCATCAGAGGGATTGGGCAGAGGAGGCAAAGTATAGCAGCAGCGTATGCGTTTGCGTTCATCTGTATAGTGAAGGAGGGCAGTGGACAGGTCAAGTTGGCGATGTCGTTCACATTGTGATTTTTTTCCAACGAATCCGAAACGTCGAGCGAGAAAATAGGAAAGAACAACAAGGAGGAGAGCAGGCAGCTCAGCAGCACTGCAGAGTTGATCACAGAGGAGATGTTCCTCTTCAGTGCTCGGAAGCACTCGGAGGAGAAGTTCACAACTTTGATGCAGTAGAAGAGACTCAGCCATGCAATGGCCCAGAAGCTGATGAAGCTGCAACTCATCATTAGATATATTTCAGTCCGGATAGCCAAAGGATATGGCTTGATGCACCAAATTTGGGGATTCTGAAAGATATTAACCACCAATACGAAGGTGGCGAGTACCAAGATAATGTTGTTGATGGAGATGACGTTTAGGATCAAACCGACAGTCTGAATGCTCCTGGTCTTCACTTGCTGTTGTATAGTAAAAATGAGGTTGAATACATTTCCAGAAACACCAACTATCACAAGTGCGACAAAAAAAAGAATGTGCCCAACGAGGGTCATGATGTTGTTCTCCAGAGAGGGAAGCACACAAAGCGGAGTCCTGCACTGATATGAGGTTCGGTGAGATGTGCATTGTCTTATGTAGAAACAGGGACTCAATCTCTTATGCAAAGTGACTTTGTGTGGGTGAATCAGAGCAGGCTTTGTTCAAAGCTGAAAACACAAATTAGGTAAAATGAGAGAAATGCACCATGTTTACTACAGTTCAGATTACACAAACCTAGGTAAAACAAGAGAATTTGCGAATTTGTTATATTGTCTTAATTTTTCACTTATGGTGATTATAAAGTTCATGCGTGCCACTTACACACTGAGATTACATTTCTTGTCATATGTATGTAACAATCAGTATTGAATGTTCATGTAATCAGTGTTCAGAATTTGCCTATTCAAATCTTGTTTGTTTGCTATTTAGACATAGTTGGAAACATGTTGGATAAAATGCAATCTGTAGAATTTTACTATGCAAATGTTCTATAAGATGTGGGGACTTTTTCCAAGTTTTCCTCTCTCAAGGCCATCCATTGTCATCCACATGGGATAATGGTTTGACAGATGAAAAAAAGCATTTTGAAGAGACTATGATGTAACAACATGAAAGAAACTCAAAATTTAACCTTAAAGATTCTTCTGATGTTAAGCTAAATTGGATTTGATCTTTATGATGTAAATTCATAGCAAATTCATATTCTGTTCAAAAGTTTGGGATTTTTTTTTAAGAAATCAATACTTTTATTCGGAAAAGATGGGTTAAACTGATCAAAAGTAACATTAAAGATACTTATAATGTCACAGAAGATTTCTATTTTGAATAAAACTTTATATAAATCAAAGAATACTGAAAAGAATATGTAACATGGTTTCCACAAAAAATTTTAAGATGCACAACTGTTTAAATTTTTTTGAGCACCAAATCAACATATTAGAATGATTTCTGAAGGATCGCGTGACTCTAAAGAGTAATGGCTGCTGAAATTCAGCTTTCCCAGGAATTACTTTTGAAAATATATTCAAAAATAAAACATTATTTTAAATTTCACAGTATTGCTGTTTTTCTGCATTGTTGTTCAAATAAATGAGCCTGCATAAGAGAGTTTTTTTTTTCTTCCAAAATTTTTTTAAAAATTTTAATTAAAAAATCTTATTTTAGTCAGGAATAATCCTTGTATTTATGTGGTTCTACTTGACGTTGTCAAGAAATTAACTTGACATATTTTGTTTTGGGGCCACTGTGAATGGTGTAGTTAAATGAAAATATAATAAAAATATATTAAATAGCCTATGTATTGTATATACCTAAATTTAAATATATAGATTATAATGAAAAATAATGAACAATATAATTTTCATCTTACACAAGTTAAAATGAAAAAAAAAAACTGAGAATGAAATTCATTTGTAGGAAATGAAAATATTTATTTCAAATGTATTTAAAATAATGTTAAAGACTGAGAAGCATGATTCAAAGATTAAAGTGGATATAATGTCAGCTAATAATTTTGAATACATTTGTGACCCTGGATCACAAAACCAGTCTTAAGTAGCACAGGTATATTTGTAGCAATAGCCAAAAATACATTGTATGAGTCAAAATGATCGATTTTTCTTTTATGCCAAAAATCATTAAAAGATCATGTTCCATGAAGATATTTTGTAAACTTCCTACTGTTGTGTCTGAATAATTGTGTTACTTTAAGGCCTCCGCTAGATGGCAATGTTGTTCATACTTCTGTGGTTCTGTGGTAGAGAGAGATGGAAGAGGGGAG
>JAFVLL020030779.1:0-18682 GCA_021397915.2 Tor tambroides | reverse complement strand
AATTACAATCTATATAAAGTCTGATCCTGTCCTCTACTGCTCACTGGGGGCAGAGTAGATTGCTGTCTGGTCCTCTTTAAAAGCCTCTTTTCCTGCAGACAGTAAGCATGGAAGTTTTAATGTTAGACTTGTTCCTCAACCGCAGAGCCATCGCCTTCTTAAATTGGGTCTGGAATAAAGAAGCTTGTTCGCTCGCTTCCATCAAGTCGACTGGAATTAACGCTGTTTTATCTTTGACTTCAGTCGTGGATTGTGAGACAGAATTTCATGAGGCAGAATTGCTTCAAAAGATGATGTAGATGTAGATCCTAATGTAGCCTGTCATGCAAGCGGTTGTGTGGTACATCCTTGGTGTTGCACGGCTGAAGGTGATTGCTAAAACAGCCCCGTAATAAGATTGCTTGTGAATTTCAAGTGTTCTTCAATGCAGAGCTCAGTAGATCAGGACTCAGACCAGTGTCAGCTCTCAAAGACATTTCAGATGTAAAAACCTATTAATTTCTTTTTTACATGTTTCCTCTGCTTGGATCTCCCAGAACCCTTTTGCAGCCCCCTCAATTAGTACATCCAGGTTTATTTTGATAGTCCACTTTAGACATTCTGCTAAATACAAAGTTCTGTCATGAAACTCTATATGGCGCAGGCCAATAAGTTCTAACTCAATTTGATATATTCACATGATTTTTCACATGGCACAGGTGATTGGTTTCTTTTGCATCAGCAGCCAATGAGCTTGCTGCTCAACATTCAAATACTTGGCTAGAACTTACTGTAGCAGTTGCAGCTTGCTTCAGAAACCCTTCACCTTCCCCAGCTCCACCTGTATAGATCTGCTATGGGGTAATGACATATATGTTATATATGGAGGTATTTCATATATTACATGTGCAGCAGCAGTATTTCCTACATGCTCACAGCAGCATGTCTGTGGATTTACTGGCAGTAGCAAATCTCGGTACTCAACACATTAACATTCCCATGTATATTACCATGCTAAAACTCTCAGAGAATTGTCATGACAGAACTATCCTTTACTTTACAACTATATGTCAACTAACTGTCATTAGAGTATTAGTAGACTATTAGTAGACTGTTAAGTTAGGGTTGACGTACTTGCAAAGTTGCTTATTTTCAATAGAATCCCTATGGGGAGAGCAACAAAATAATACTTTCTTTCATGGACGATGGATGGATTGATAGTTGGATTTGGAATGAAAGAGGGTGAGCAAATGATGACAGATTTTTGAATAAACTATTCCTTTGCTACATATTTGGTTGGCTTTCAGCAGTTCTGTTGGGCTTCGGTCTCAGATTCAATTTTTCTAAGTCATTAACAGTTTGGTCTTGACTCCAGCTTAGCTTTATAGAACTTTAATTTGAGGTGTTGCAGGTGCGGTGGACCCAAGTGGTGGGCTGTTGCCTTTTCCCACACTGACGAAGGCTCCGAAGCAGAAAAGCCATCTCTTTTGCACTGGAGATTGTAAGGACAAATCAAAAAGAGCCATTCAACCGGCAGAGGACAAAAGACACCCACGCAAAGCGTACTTTGTGCCATCCAGATAAAGGTCTGTGGAAATGGCAGAGCCCGACTGGCATTCACACAGTGACAAGAGGGCGAAAGGTGTGAAAGAAGCCATTGAGGAGCATCTCCCACCGCTGAATGGAGGGATAAGGGTCTTCAGCGGGAATGAAAGTTGCAGAGCACAGGGCTCCGACATGTCATTGGAAATGAATGAAGAAAATGGTGTGCTCTGATCTTGCTGTGTGTGTGTGTGTGTCATCACTTAGTGTAAAATCACAATGCTGTGCATCTCCACTGCAATAATACCAGCCATTAGAGCCTTTCTTTTGAAGGTATGGTGGGGTCAGATGTAGATTTATTTGTTTGAATGCTCCAATGGGCTTTGAGATAGACTTCACTTAATGGTCTGATGGTCGTCCAAAAATACTTGGCCCCCTAAAAGCTACCCTCCTCAGATAGACCATTGTTCTCTTCCTCAAAAAGAGGCTCTAGTAATTAATAGCCACTTTACTGAATCATACAACCATGCTTGGTGATTATAAATGAATTAATTACGAGACAATTGAGCCTACAGCCAGCTTTCTTGGGCCTTTTTCGCATGCTGCGGACTCCCGTGAGGATTCTGGGAAGTCTTCGAGATTAAACACATGTAAAAACTTGTGCAGTCGCTGCTACAACGAAGCACGTCCTCATGAACTTACTCAAGGTGAAAACTATTACCGAAGCCTGGCCGGCAATAAATTTCTATTGATTCTTCATACAAGCAACTTCTTCCCGATAAGCCCCAGAGCTGCTAAGATAATGATTTTTGCATGTGCGAGTCCATTCTCAGGCCTTAAAAACATCTGAGACGGACAAAGAAGTTTGCACACCGTAGTTGGCCCACGTGCTCAGGAAAGTGACACAGAGTTTGTGTGGTTATTTTCTCCCTGATATGGGATATGGGCTTTTAATAATTAACGAAGAGACAGGAATAGAGTAAAAGGAACAAAAACAATCACTGAGGAGGGAAACTGTAGCCAAGAACCAAGGAAAAACACAGATAAACTGTTTTAAACATCTCGTTATTTCAGCTAAGTGTAACGGTCAACATTAACTTTGGGAAAATGTTCACATACTATATCTTGGAGAATTAGAGAACGGTCAATTTCAAGTACAACCTCGATTTCCCTCTGGAAATCACAGTACAATGTTACTTTTTTGTCTGTAGAGCACAAAGATAATTCTTGGTGTAATTGCTTTGTTGTGGTGTTTAAATTTCTTAAAGTTGACTTAAAAGATGCTATATGCTTTTTAATATACATTCCTAGTCTCATTGGTGCATGTTGTTCCCAAAGAAATCCTTGGCACCGATAGCCCTGTGGGCATCCTGAGTTCGAATCCCAGCTTGTGGACATTTCCCGATCCTTGATTGTGATTTTTTTTTGTTTGTTTGTTTATTTATTTATTTATTTTTACAATTTTTACATCTTTTACAGTGTGGGTGCGGACTCCATATTAATTTAAAAAATGCCAAATTTTCCTCCCTTTTTCTTTTTCTTTCTTCACCGACACGGTCACACTTTTTTTCCTGTGAGTCTGTGTGCAGACATCAGTGGGTGTGGCACTGATGGATGCTGGGATACGTTGATTAGTGTGGCTGTTGGATGTGTGATGTAGTAGGAAGCAGGTGAGAACGTGCCCTCATAGGTCGTAGATATCATTAGCGAACGGGCCAGAGTGAGGAGGCGGGACGTCCGCCTTCATGCGACAGTCAATCTGGGCGGCTTGACTTTGTGTTTATTGGAGACGTTTGCTCAGGGACAATACTTCATAAATACTTGTCACACATGATATACAGGAAAGCAAACAGAGGCATGTTTGATTGTTGTGAATGAAGTTTGCCATATTTGTGTTTGCAAGCATGCATTTATGTGTTAGTGAATATATTTCATTTTTCTGAAGTTATTACACAGGTTTGACCTTTTCTCCTTTTTCTTTGCACACTATATTACTGTAGTGTATTTGAAGGACATTCCTGGAAAAGAATTATAACTTTCCTAGAGCTCTGTGTTTTTTCAGAGAACACCTGCAAGGTTAGAAAAAATATTTTAAGTGAAATTCTTATACTTTTTCTTTTCTGAGCGTTTAACTTTTTTATTTTGTTTTAACAGCATCAGTGCATTTATAAACAACGTTTGTATATATATATATATATATATATATACTGTATATATAATCATTTTGTGCTATTTTAGCATCAAGATACTATTGTAGTTTTAATGAATATTTTTAATTGGTTAATTTAATTTTCTGTTTTCATTTTCACAATTGTATTCATTTTGTTGTCTTGTCATTTTATTTGTATTTTAAAATATCTACATAGTTTTTATAATTATATATATATACTTTATACATATGTGTGTGTTTATCTTAAAAACAACGTTCTTTAATTTTCAGTCAGTGCCTCTTTAATATGTACTGTCTTTTTACAGTCTGTTTAATTAAATATGAAATGTTTATTTACAAATAAGATATTTATTAATTATTTATTTGAAAAAATATATTTAAATAATAAAGCCTCCAGGTGTATCAGACCCTCTGATCTCAACTCGCAATGAGCTGTTTTATTTTCTGTTTATGGGGTTTTTGCACAGAGGCAAGGTGAGAGAGCGGGACGATACCCCAAGCCGGATATTCCTCCTTGGATTATGAGATGAAACACCTTGATACGTAGAGCAATATTAGCGCACCATCTGGTGGGTGGCGTCCTTTGCTGTGTGGTCGGGACTTCACTGTTGACTAATATTTCTCCATAGAAAATATAGAACGGAGGCATAGAGATGTGAAGGACATGAGGAAGGATGAATTGAGGGAATGAGGGGGGCAAAGGAGGAATCTGTGCCTTCAATCTGAAAACTCGCAACACGTGCGGCAAATAAATTCATCACCCAGTGAGGATGTCTTGTTCTGACACTAATTTTAGGTCCAGAGCAGTGGGTAATGAACATATTCCATGACAAATGGTGAACGCTTGCATCCGCCGCATTTGTTGGGCCTATTTGCATTCTCCGGTTTGCCTCCACAACACCTGGTGTCTGGGGTTTGAGAGCGGCGTGAAGGAAACGTCTGAGAATAGAATGGCATTAGACTGTTTCCTTATGACAGTGGAATTGTTCGCTTCGCCTTGTTTTGACTGAGCGCTTTGTTTTAATTTGAGATCTTAGAGACAAGGGCAAATGGTGAGTGGCTGTGTATAAAATTTCCAGAAAACCCAAGAATGTTATACAGTTATACTGTATGCCCTTGAGTGTTGTTGTATCTCAGAGGAAGAGTTTCTGGGAAAGCATTCTCTGCGGTCTCAGACATTTCAGTACCTTATGAACTCTGTAACTTCTAATAATTTAATATGCTTGCGTTGTAATTCAAGAGCGTATTTCTGTGATAGTATACAGGAGACCTTCAGACATAAATTCTATTCAAGATCAGACACTTAAACTTTTTTTAAAAATCTTAATTATTCACACTCTTGGCTAACATAATGGTAAGTGATCTAAGTAACAACTAGCTTGAGCACTAGTTAGACAAACAATATTCCTAGATATGCATATTTAGTTTGAAACGTTTTCATCAGAGAAAGGAAATGCTTAATTATTTTTCTATCTTAGAAAATTAATTTTATATCCTAGAAATGTCCTGCACATATATAGCCTACATCTTAATACTGGACACAATATTATATATTTATTTTATACAGTACATTTATACTATTTTATTATAGTATTATTTATTATCATAACATTATAGTATATTATTTTAAATTATATACTATTCTATATTTATTTTATAGAATAAACTTATAAAATAAATTTCAAATGATCTATATATTTTTATAATATTATAAAATATATAAAGCTGTAAAATTGTGTAAAATGTGCTCAGTGTTTATGATGTTAAGGTAGTATGGCAGCTCACATAAATGATTAATGACCTAGGACTTATTCCAACTTATTTTATTAGTGGTATTATTATTATTATTTTCCAGCCAATCAATATTGTTCTCCTTCAGGGTGAGCTAAACAGAACCTTGTGGAAGTTGTCGCAGTGCACTTCCCAATAAAAGAAGTCATTCTCGCAGGCAGGTGTTTCTGTCACGTGTTGGTGTTTTATCACGGGTGCCATCTTGACAGTCTCCCTCGGCAACACTCTGATAATGGTTATTAACACAAAAACACACAAAAAATCCATATTCCACAACTTGCTGTTTGTCAGTTTGACAGCTCTCCGCATTAACGATGGCGTCAGCCCGCAGGATGTAAAGCAATTACTTTGAGACTCTCAATTAATGAGCTTCCCAAAACTGTTGTCACTGTTATTATAGAACCTTATCAGACATTTCCAGGGCTCTTTATTTCCCTCTCTGAAAAAGAAACTATGTGTATTTCCAGTGGATCATTAGCATTCTAGTTCCGTCTGAAGACAAATTATTTTGGCAATGCATTTTGGAGCTTCAGGTAAGCATAATTGTCCAGCATGCAGACACGGTCAGTCTCAGGTCAAATAGGGAGTACCGTATTTGTGAAATTGTCACTTTTATTGGATTATGAAATTCGTCTCCTTATGTGTACTATAACAACTTTGACAAGCTCAACTGCACAATTAAAGTAAGAGTTCACCTAAACAGGAAAATTTGCTGAACATGTACTCACCTTCAGGTTATCCAAAAAGTAGAGAGTTTATTTCTTCATCGGAACAGGTTTGGAGAAATTTAGCATTACATCACTTGCTCACCAATGGATCCTCTGCAGTGAATGGGTGCCGTCAGAATGAGAGTACAAACATCACAATAACCCACAAGTAATCCACACAACTCCAGTCCACCAATTAATGCTGCATCTTTGTAAGAAACAAATCCATCATTAAGGTTTTTTTTTTCCATCACTTCTGGTCAAAATATCCATAATCTTATTAATGGATTATCAAATATTAATGGATCCAGGAAAAAAACAAGTCCAACCCCAGTTGTCCTCTCACATTATAATCTACCAACATATTTTAGAAGTTTTTTTTTTTTTTTGACTGTTTTCGTTCATAAACAGCGCTTGATCTGTGCATATTTCCATCCTAATTCAGACAAAACATCTTTTTCACTGAAGAAAGCAATGTTATGGATAGAGGACCATTTATTTTAACCAGTCTGAAGTTAAAAACATTTTAATGATCAGTTTGTTTGTTACAGACGGGCATCTTTTCACTTTACATTACAAGATGATAATTAATGGACTCGAGTCGTATGCAATACTTGTGGATTATTGTGATGTTTTTAATCAGCTGTTTGGACTCTCATTCTGACGGCACCCATTCGCTGCAATGGATTCATTGGTGAGCAAGTGATGTAATGCTAAATTGTATCCAAGTCTGTTCTGATGCTCATTTAAAATCATCATTTGTTATGAAAAAAATCATTTATCATCCTGAAGCAAAATGGTATTTTGAGTGAATTTCAGTATTAAACTAACCATAAACGTTTGGCTTTTTTTCTCAGTATTGCAGTAGACAAGAGGGTTTATAATTATGATTATGCAACACTCAAAGACTTTCAAGATAAATACTGTATTTTCACTTGGAGCACTGAAAGTCATTCATGTCTTTCATGTTTTTACCTGCTAGATCTTGATGAAACCTTGATGAAACACACATTTTGAAATGTATAAGCCAAAATCTGTTTTATCCCTCATTAAATCCTTATAAAGTGAAGGACTGAGCAAGAGTTGGAGTTTCACATGTGTCTCACCGAGTTTGAATTATCTGCCATATTAGAGATCTACAACCTATCATACAGGCTCTGTGTTCATTTCATGTTCATGTGTTTCCTTGTGAGAAAGAAAGAAAGAAAGAAAGAAAGAAAGAAAGCAACCATTCATTTTTGTTATTAGACCTAATTTACTAAAAAAGCAATTTGGTTTTTCAAGTGAATTTTTGTTTAACGAATGTTTAGATATTTTCACTGGAAAACATGAAAATTGCAACAAAATTATTTTTGCAATTCCATATGGTGAGTGGTGGTGCCGAAATTACACTATTAAACAAGGACATTTGTTATAGCTATCTTTCATTTTTTTGATTTTTTTTTTACCAGCAATTTATTATTGCATTTATCACCAGCAAAAAAAAACTAGATATATTCCAAAATATATTGTTATAATATTAAAAACTGCAAGATGCGCACTAGGGTTTTTTTTTCTTCTGTTTACCAACAACAGAGATGAAACTGTGATTGTCTGATTTGTGAGGTGTGTAAAGCAATGCTATTTGTACTGAAGCTTTCCTTTCAGTCCTGGCGAGAAATGTCAGAGTGTTTTTAGGTTGTTCTGGCAGCCTGCAGTTAAAGGTCTTATTTTGACAGTTTTTGCCCTCGGCCATCGGCCTGCGCAATCTATCTCTCCTTTTTCTTTAGATCAACCCTCTTTTATCTTGTTCTTTGGCATCACATCATGATTTCCTTTATTTCATCAACTGATTGCTTATCTCTTTTCTCAAGATGTCTGATTGTTTTTCCCTGCAGCATTTTTCTGAGGTGCTGATGTAGCCGGGATCGAGTCTTGACGTGACAGTAAAGTATCAATTTGCTCATAATATTAATGATTTAATCATAAAATTGTCTTCTCGTATGCTTCACAGAAGTTGTTATGAGCATCAGAGCATCCTTATTGTGTGGTAATGACTCTATATGCATCATCATCTACCCTCTCATAATGCACCTGCATCTAAATACTTATATCAATCCGTAAAGCAGCAGCATGCCTTCCTGCCCATCCCGTGACCCGATTCAGCTCAGGTAATTTGTATTCAAATCAGGTCAGGGAACTTGGATGCAATATCATGCACATTAGCAGGTCGTGTGTGTTCGTTCGTCAGTCAGTAAGTGTACGCACTTGGACTGAATACCTTATTAGTGGAGTTGTCCTGTGGTTCATGCACTGAAAAATCAGAACGGTTAAATGGACCGAGGGTTCGCAGGGCCTTATACAATCAAGCAGGCTAAATGAGGCACCCTGTGAGAAAAGAGGGAAAAAAAGAAGCCGTAACTCAAAAGTGCTGACACAGCCAAAACCACAAAGCTCTCTTTTTCCCTCCAAATTAGTAGAATTATGGTGCCCGTTGATGCCAATCTAATTGCAGCTAAATTTGACGGAACGTAATGCGTCCTGGTGGAAAATTAAATTTCTTGAATTACAGATATAAACCATAGAATTGAAGACCAATTAAGGGTGTTGATTGATGCATTGATGGAGTTTAGCATTATTGCATGTGGAAAAAAAAAAACATATTAGAATGTAACAGGCACCTTAAAGAAATAGGTTAATGAAAATTTTAAATTCTGTCGTCATTTACTCATTTCATATTGATTCGTAGTGTATGACTTACTTTCTTCTGTGTAACAAAATAAATAATAATAATAATAATAATAAAAATAATAATAATGTTTAACTATTTTTATTTGTGTAATTGAAACCACATTGGACCCCACTGACTTTCATGGTATGGGCAAAAAAAAAAAAAATTTTTTTTTTTTTTCTTCCGTGCAACACAAAAAGAAGGTATTTTGAATAATATTTAACTATTTTTGTATGTACAATAAAAGTCAGTCAGGACAACACTGACTTTCATTGTTTGGAGAAAAAGAAGAAAAATTTTTTTTTTAATTTATTTATTTTATATTTTTAAATTGATTTATTTATGGCCTCTTGTCACATTTTTTTTTTCAAAAGTCAGAAGGGTCCATTGTTGTTTAGGACCCCGTTGACTTTCAATTTACAAAAATAATTATAAACAATATTCCAAATATCTTTTCCCCCATATTCCATAGATTTTTAAAATTCGTTCATTCATTCATTCATTCATTCATTCATCAGAATGTAGAAGGTTTGTAAAGAGAGAATTTGAGAATTTTTAGAGAATTTTCATTTTTGCTGAGTTTTGACCTCTTGTGTTGAGGCATTTGGAGTTTATTTGTACGTTTGACATCAGAGTTCAGTTCATTTTGCTGTTGTGAAACTCCTTTTCAGAACTTAAGTGTGCACCAAGCCTGGGTATGCTTGAAAACAGGGCATTAGTGTGCAGTTCATGAGGAACTCGGTAGGCCTATACAGTTAGCAACTGGTATGCAATGCAAGCAGTCCAGCCTGATTCGCAGAAGTGAACTGCTATTAATAATGTTTCATTTGTTGGACTGGCACACAATCATCATTTCCCAGATGATTTACATGAATAAAAAACATTTTTGACGCCTTCTCCCTCTGAGTAGGCAGTGGTAAACAGCTGCTGCTAGTACTCACGTTGGTCCATCGATGACGCAAATGTACCACAGTTTGAAGCCAAATCATATAATGTGAAAAGAGACCTGCGGGGGAGGAGAGTGGAATCGAAACTGGGTTTCGGCCAAGCAGTCGAACCAAATGTGAAAACATGGCTCCATTACAGAGCATCTTGGCATGGTTTGCAGTGTAGTAACTAAAAGTAACTGACTAAAAGTAGTCATGCTGCTAACTTCACAATATTTTTCAGTGGTGCGACAATAGTTCAGTTGTTTTCATAACAGTGCAGTATGGCAGATGTTTGTAATGTCAAATTGGTTTGTAATGTCATGTAATGCTCACAAACCTTTACTAAATCACTATCAATTCTCTCAAATGTATAGCTGGAAAATGCCATTCATTCTTGTGAATTGGTTTAGTCATGTCTAGTATTGCAATATCTGAATTATTCTAGTGAATTATGTCTAACATTGATATATAAGAATCCTTTTAGTGAATCACTTTGTCCTAAATGTACTTTCTCACGTATGTAGTGTTTAAATATCTGAAGTATTCTGATGAATCAGTATATTGAATCAGTGAATCAGTTGTCTGATGTCTGATTCATTCCAGTGAATTGGTTCATATTAAATAGTCTCTCTACTATATGTGACCCTGAGCACAAAACCAGTCATAAGTAGCACGGGTATATTTGTAACAATAGCCAACAATCCATTGTATGGGTCAGAATTGTCAATTTTTCTTTTATGCCAAAATTCATTAGGATATTAAGTAAAGATCATGTTCCATGAAGATATTTTGTAAATTTCCTACAATAAATATCAAAACTTAATTTTTGATTAGTAATATGCATTGCAAGAACTTCATTTGAACAACTTTAAAGGCGATTTTCTCAATATTTTGATTTTTTTCAATATTTTGATTCCAGATTTCAAATAGTTGTATCTCAGCCAAATATTTGTGCTCCAGGGTCACATATCAAAGTTGAAATATATAAATCACTATTGTGAATCATTTCATTTCAAATGCACTTTCTCAAATATGTAATGTAAAGTCTGATTCATTCTAGTGATTCAGTTTGTTCTAAATAGTCATCTCTTGTTTCATTATAACAAACATATTTCCTCCAAACGATGATTGACAAGGTCCTTAAAGGAATAGTTTACCCCACAATGAAATTTTGGTTTAATTTACTCACTCTCGTGTCATTCCAAGAGTTAATGAATTTCATATATAATTAGATATATGTACATGTATATTTCTAATAAATTCAAAATATCTTTTTTTGTATTCTGCTGGGAAAAAAAGGACTCTCTCTGTAGCGTTAAAATTTGTGATTCATTCAAGTGAATCAGGTCTTTTTAAATGGTTCTCTGCCTCATATATTCAAGTGAATTAGTTAATTCAAACTGGTCATGTAAATGAACAGGTTAAGACAAGCCATCACCATTACATTTTGTTAGCTTGTAGTGTAGATAACTATTTTTTTCAAAACAGCAATTTGACTTACTAAATTATAGCTTGACACGCTAGTTTTTGAATGATGCTAACTTACCTTCTCATTTTTTCGAAAAGTAAGACTATACATTCCTGTTTGTTGTCAGATCATTATTATTATTATTTATGATTTGGCAGTTCAGATTAAACATGCAGCACTTGGTATTAGTTTGATAACGTCTCCGACAAACTTTTGCAGGTGTACTGTAATCTTCAGACAGGCTAGTTTTCCTTCTCGCTGGGATTAAAGATTTCTTCGGGGGCCTGGCAACACTTTGTGACCTTTCAAGTAAACAATTGGAGTGATAGCATTTTCAGTTGTTTCAGCCTTAATCTTAACTGTGTTTCTGGACTCGTGACATTCTCTATATGAGATAAAGTGCTCTCTTAGCTTTTCATTTCAGCCCACTCACCAGCAGTGGGAAGTTCCCATGAGCCCGCTTGTTTGGGCAGAGCCAGAAGCAATGCGATTTCTCTCTCTCTCTCTCACTTCTCTCGCTCTCTTCCTCTCCCTTTTCGAGTAAAATTCTGCTGTGTGCTGATAACCCAGGATCTACCTCTCTACATGTGTAATCTTCTGTAAATAATACGTGATGTACATTGTGTTCCAGGTACTTCATTTCGAGGAGGATTTTGTCCTTTCTGTTCTGTCACGTTGCCAAGGATGCCGCCTATGCTATCTGCCTATAAGCCTCTGCGTATTAGACTGCTAAACACATTACAATTTAACTTATTTGGCACGGACATACAGTAAGTAATCCAGCGTTATACATCTAATCAAATTCTTCTCTCCAGCTAAATCCTTTTTAAACACGAGCGGATGCTTGACGATGTGGCGGTACGTCAAGAGAGTCGTGTAAGACAAGTTATTATAACGCTGACGAGAATGGCGGATTTGACGGTTATTCAGTCAAACAGCGTAAGGATGGAGAGTAGCGCTCGTCTCTCGAGAGAGGTCAAAGTCTCATTGGCGCAATTTAACTTCAGCGCTCATGTGAAATTGATTTTTGATTGATCTGCTGGAATCCGTGTGTCAGATTTGATTTGCATTTCCAAAACCTGGAAATTTTTGAACCCATTTTCAGGCACCTCGGAGAACGCCAAGCTAATTGACGCTTGCCTCGCACAGCCCTACTGATTTTCATCATTAATTTGGCAAGGAGCATTGATTACATGTCACAACATGCTGACAACTAGCGCTGAAATCGATGGAAATCAAACAAGTTTTTACCCAGTAGGCTTAAAGAGTGAGAATGTCCCGTCTAATTCCCTCCCAAAGCTCATTCGCTTGCTCAGAGCCGCTAGGATTTGATTTAAGGCTAAGGATGACCGTGCCGGCTCGAGCTGCGCATCCAGTGGGACAATAAAATAAAATCAGAGATTAGTTTTTCTCTGCTGCTGAAAAATCAGCCTTGACATCCTCATTTCCTGTTGAGTTGACATCAAGACCCTCATTATATATTGATAAAATTAATCTACCTTAAAAGAAATCGGCACTTGGCTATGAAGCGTTCGAAATAATGAGTTTCTGAAATCAGAGCCTCTCAGAGGCTTATGGGTAATGATAGATAGAGGAATGCCTGCTTCCATCCATACAAAAGCTCAGTCATATTTGCTGGGTGTGTATGGCTAGAATGACATGCAACTGGGTTTATTTCGGCTACCGTGCTGAAAAAAATCGAACAAAGCCGCATTGATGTTTTTGAAACGCTTTGCTGGATTATTCTTTTCACCAGCCTTGAATCCTCATTCCCATTCGTGGGATATTTCCAGGTGGTTTTCACTACTCACAAATGACGTCTGATATCAATCCGAAGGCTAAAAGTTTAAAGCAGTCTACTGCATTTTACATTCGTACCTCTTTAACGCTGAAGGAACTGTCATTCAGATTATGTCGCATTCATAATTAATGCACTGTACTTTACATTACATGTGACCTTCATGTTACCATCACTTTCTATTGCATCTCTTTCAGCTCTGTATCGAACAACTAAACATTTCACGAGCCAAGAACCAAGGGCTTTCGCATCAGGAGCGTTTAAGGAGAAGCCCCAGATCCGCCACGGTAACATCACTCTTAATTTCACCCGAACACGTCACGCCGACACATCCGTGAGCCGATGACGTGTACCAGAGATTGAACAATGGAGTGGGTGTCACCGTGAGATCTCCAGATTTGATTTCTGCATGCGAACCGTATGACAGATGAAAGGGAATTGTGGGAGAGAAGGTGCGTAGTGTATATAATGCTGAAAACCGTGAGGCTTCTGTTTCTCGAGCATTTCGCTACATCAAATTCTCTCTCTGGGCTCTATTAAATTACATGGAGCTCAAAGTGACTTTGCTTCAGATATTCTGTCAATTCAAAGGGAAATTATGCAGGAATGGGGGAGGACGAGGAACCACCTTTGTGTAATCTCATCATCCGTCGTAATGGTTCGAGATCGACTGATATTACCAAAGATACAGATTATCACATGCATAACTTGCATTTTGAAGAATGATCAACAACAGCAATAACAGTTTTTCAATAATAATAATAATAATAATGACATAAATAAATAAATAAATAAATAAATAAATGTTATTGAATGATTTGTAATCACATATTATGGTGATGATGATTTTAATAGTAATAAATAATAATAATTTAATAATGCATTTATTACTATAAATAATTAAATAATTATTAAATCATTTTATTTATTTACACCATATTTATTTGTTTGTTTGTTTGTTTATTCATTCATTCATTCATTCATTGAAGAGCTGTTGTTGTTAATAATAATAACAGTTAATTTATTTTTATGTTTTGTGATTATTATTTTTATTAAATTATATTAAAATAAAATTTCAATTATTATTATTATTAGTAGTAGTAGTATTATAAATTATTACAGTACATTTTTTATTTAAAAATAAATAACAGCAATAAGATTGATTGGTTTTTATTTCATTGATTGTTTTTTTTTTCATTTATTTTTTTGGTTTTTTGATTATTATTATTATTGATTTGTTGTTGTTGTAAAGAAACAACAGCAATAATAATAAAAATAATAATAATTATTATTATTATTATTATTATAAATTATTACAATACATTCAAAAATAAATAACAGGAGCAATGATATTTATTTACTTATTTTATTTTTATTTACTATCTATTTACTCATTTATTATGATTATTTAAATAATTAAGAACTGATCATCAATTAAGTTAGATACATGTAAATTTGGGTATTTAATACAGGTATTAAAAATATAAAAAAGTAATGTAGTAATGATAACAACATCCCGAGCATTGCCACCTGACCAGGAAAACTGCTTGTATTGTAATTATCTCTATGTGTGTATGTAAATACATTTATTTTTTTCATATCACCGAAATTTGCATTTAAATGCATGTTTTTGGCAAACTCTTTCTGTCTGAAGTGACTTTACAAAGCACTGTTTTCATTCAAAACCTGTATTTTACAAATGGCCCCAGGCTGGGATGCATGGGAGCAGGTAGATTCTGACAAATGCGATACCTTTTCATCTCTCCAGTGGACTTCTTTTATCACTTTATTTGTATCCGAAGCACTCTGATCTCATTTATTTATTTTTTTCCCCTTGAATCCATTCCACGGCAGGGTTCTGTTGTTCCTCCTTCCGCCCCTCAGGATTACTGTGGATCTAATGACACTTCTAGGTCCTCAATCACTGGCACCATTGAATGGTTTAAACCCTTTTTGGTCTTAGCCTGGGCGTCTGGAGAGCTGAATATGGCTTACAGTGCCGACCCAATTCCTGCAGGGATGATTGCATCACTCGCTCCTTTCCGAAGGGCTGGGTCCAGTGTTCTCAGGACAGATTTCTTTTGAAACGTTGGCTCTGCCTGTCAGATTCTTTCGCTCTTTTTTGATCCACTTTTTCATTCGTACCCTCCTGTCATTTTTCTTTTCAGCTATATCCTGAAGTGTGTTTGGTTTGGGCGAATCTCACAAAAACCGTCAAGGTTAGATTTCACCTCAAAATCAAAAGAATTACAAAATCTTTTTTGCTTAAATGAGTAAATATTGTATGATTACGATTTTTAATTTTATGATTATGATTATTTTTTAATGATTTTACTGTAAAGCAAAAATTGTAATTCACATTACTATAATGCAATAAAACAATGTAATCATATAGTATTTTGTACTGCCTTTAAATTTTTGCTGAATTAAAAAACAATTATATTACAGTTATAATTTTATATATATATATATATATATATATATATATAATCATATATATGACCAAATATAATCACAGTAAGAATAGATTTGATTTTTATTTTTTTATTTTTTTTTCATTTAATTGTGCCCTGGACATGTTTTTGTGAGATTCCCCCAGTTATTATTTTATGGATTGTGGGATTAATTGTGCCCAGGACATGTTTTGTGAGATTCGCCCAGTTATTACTCCAGATACATTATTAGCCTGTGTAATTCCCAGTCCAATTTCTGTATTCAATCTTAATGATTTTCATAGATTTTTAGGAAATTAAAACCCACCTGCCTTATTTTATTGATATGTTCTTGGATATATTTACACATTCTCCTGAGAATTCTCTCCACAAGACAAATTAGCATGGTGAAACGTTATTATGCCATTTGTTTTCTTTGGTTTAGTGATCTAAAACAAAAGAGAGAGAGAAAAAAGGAAACATTGTTTCAACTGGTGTAGTACCTATGCATAATAAGCAGTTTTTCACTGTACGGCCTAATTCATGCTCAATTACAGACATAGTTGTAAATTTGTTTTCACGGGTGGATTTATTACCATTCTGAGCATTCCTTCCTTTATAGCATTTTTCTGCTGGATTTGATACAGTGGACAGAGAATGTGACAAGCATGCAAACGTGAAATGTGAGTGTGTAAAGCGCTATAGAAAGAATCCTGACATCCTTTTAATGAAGGTTTGCAGATACTCAATGTGATCCCTTTTATGACTCAAGCTTTCTCTCTCTCTCACTCTGTGATTTTTCTCTACAAATCCCTCCTAACGCTCCGTAATGCCATAAATCATGAAATCTTCGTCACCATAACCCATTCTTGTAATGTGGCCCTGCCAAAAAAAATGGTCTGTCATTTCTATGCTTAAATTCAATCCTGTCCACTTGAACATGCATCGACAGGGACCCAATGGGACGGGGACGTCATTCATCACCACTGAGTTGCCGTGGAGGCCTATATGTGCGCTTGTGTGTGTGTGTGTGTGTGTGTGCCTGCATTGCCCAGATTCCCTCTCTCTCAGACGCAGAGGGGAAGATGATGGGAGCGGGACGTGAGCGGCAAAGCAATCGAGCGTTTAAGCCCCCCGTCAGACGGCGTGAGATTAGGATTTTTTTTCTCTTCTCTTTTTCACAGAGGGAAAAAGAACACAAGCGTTTGCTGTTTCGCTTTCCCGAGCCCGTTCCTCTCGCTAAAACCCCCCGTCCTCCCCGCCGAGCTCCAACACCGCCAATTTCAGGGTCGCAGTGGGGCAGGACGCTGGATAAAGCGAAGAGGAGGTCAGGTCATACACTTGTAAATCCACCCCTGCCTGTTTGTCTTCCTTTTCCTCATCATTTAAGACACACAACAAGGGCTGAGATTTAGAGGGGATGGATGATGAGCCGGTCGCTGTCAGCAGAGGTTTACAGTATCGTTTCATCTCTCTTAAAGTGAATTTCAGATGGATTCGGATCAGATCGTTCAACTTTGGTGCCTATATTTTACCTGCACAAAGATGGAATTCCCTAATTCTGAATTACACTGAATGTGATGTATTGGATATACATATAACATGCCAAAATTTGATGCTGAACAAAATGTACATATTTGTCGATTAATTCTGAGTAATTGGTTGTGTAGGATCCTGAAAATAAACCATCCAAGATGTAGATGAGTTTGTTTCTTCACCAAAACAGATTTGGAGAAATTTAGCATTTTATCACTTGCTCACCAACGGATCATTTGCAGTGAATGGGTGCCGTCAGAATGAGAGTCCAAACAGCTGATAAAAATATCACGATAATCCACAAGTAATCCACATGAATCCAATCCGTCAATTAACATCTTTTGAAGTGAGAAGCTGTGTGTTTGTAAAACACAAATCTGTCATTATGGCCTTTTTACTTTAAACCATCACGTCTGGCCAAAATATGAGTCTATAATCCATAATAACGCTTCCTCCAGTGAATTTCATCTCCTGTTGTCCTCTCATATCAAAATAAAAGGTGTTTAATCTGTGCACTTTTCTCTCCTGATTCAGACAAAATGACTTTTTCACTGGAGAAAGCAATATTATGGATAGAGGCCAGGAGTGACGGTTTTTGGTTTGAAATTTGGTTTGAATTTCATATTTTCCATTCGGTTTTTCTCCTTAGCCGGATGGATGCTGACAAATTTGGACAGATGAATTCAAATTGACGTTAAAGATGTTTACGTTCGATCAATCTTGGTGAAAAATTTTTGCCCCATTTGTTTTAATTTCAGGACGTGCTGAAAAATTAAGCCTTGGTGAACAATCAGAAATGCAGTTTTTGCATCTGCTTGCTTTCATTTTTCTTCTAATGTAGCTGATGTTATGGATGTCAGAGTGTACATAATTTATTCAGCTTGCTCAAAGGAGAACAAGCAAAATGGGACGCTTTGCCCAAAAAAAAAAAAAAGACGATGAGAAGAAAGCATTGTAACCTAGCCCTGTTTTTCCCATTCATAATGTTTGTTTAGACATTTTTCAGTCCATAATAATCCTCTAATCAATCATCATTCTCATAATATCCATGTTTTCCCCTTTATCAGCTGGAAACTGAAGGCAGCTAATGTAATGGACTCTGATATCTGTTATTTGTCATTGTGCTCCACACGTTTGGACGGTTCCAGTGCTAGTGAGAAACTAACAGAAAGTAGATGCTACTAACTACATTCTTCAGTCGTTCTTTTGAGAAAAAAATTCAGATTTTCTGGTAACAAGCTACTTTTTTTCCAACCAGTGGTTCAAACAGCAATTCTGTGTGTGTGTGTGTGTGTGTGTGTGTCTGTATGGTATAGGCCTGTATGTTTAGGTCTTTGACTGATGCTGTTTCAGGAGCGACAGAAAGGACTGTTGATAACCATCTGTAATTTTCTCACAGGTTGTGTCCTATAATGACCTGAGTAGATAAAATGTGAGGCACTTGACCCCAGCAGGCTCCGACCTCACACTGACCCTCAAGGACGTAACACTCCCAACATGAATCATGATGAATCAGTGAAAGGAAAACACATGTTTTATAACCATCTTGAGGTGAGGACATAGTACTTAAACATTGGTAGTTGTTGCTTAATGAATAGTTCACCCAAAAATGAAAATTTT
>JAFVLL020030778.1:0-25227 GCA_021397915.2 Tor tambroides | reverse complement strand
TTAAATAAACAACTATGTTAAATTTCAGGACTTAAAAATGCAAGCCCTGGAAATACAAGGCATTGAAATGCAAGCACTGGTAATTGCAATGCATCTTTTTTTCGATTTGTGGAATTCAGCATGCTTTATGTTTCAAAAACTATTGTCATTATTCTGCTTCCATATATATATATATATATATATATATATATATAAATTTCTCACCTTGACAACAAAGATTCCAAATTTCTCTTGTGTTTCTAAAAGAAAAGAGATATTTAATATGCTGCAGTGCAACTGTACTTTCATTCGGATCATCGGCATACAAAACATTACCTGGAATGAATTATAAAATGTGTCCACTCTTTCATTCTGGAATCTGACGTCTTCAAGACACGAGCTAAAAGAGCACAAGAGATATTTAGAATGGAAAAGTTTTAAAAGTGCTACATCGTTTTATATCATCTTCAAAAGACAATTTCGGATCATGTTACCTAATAGTTGATCTATCTGCATTTTGCTTAACGCCTTCCAGAATGAAGGTCGTTGCCGCGGTATGAGAGTGTTTCAAGGTAGTCTGGTCGATGTGCTTCAATTCTGAGTGACCTGCGAGAGATGAAAAATTGCTCTCAAGAGAAGCTTTTGTACGTGCGTGAGAAAGAACGAGGGAGAGCTTACAAGACACGTACGTGAGTTGTTTTGAACTGAGACAACTAAACTAGCAATGCTTTGGCAATACAAACGTACAGTTATTTGCCATGCCAATTAAGCGCATTAAATACAAACGGAGAGAAAACGTAGATAAGCGAGAGAAAAAAAGAGACAAAACACATGCTTAGCGGATAACTTGCGCAGATGAGGTATTAACTAACTACTATTTTACTTAGATGAGAAACGTGCAGGCCACTACATGAATGCGTTTGACCATAACCAAGTAAATGTTCATGAGTCCTTATATACATTTAGGTTCTTAAAGAAAAATAAAGCATCGGTTATCACACCATAGCTTAGCTAATACGGCTAAGCGGGGGTTTATTATTGTACACTATGCTGTGCTAGCACAGTATGCAAGCCACAAGCAAGGATGGCGACCACAGACTGTCAGCCCTTGCATAGCTTTAGGGCTATAGGTGACATATAATATGTGAAGCCTTAGAAAATAACATCAGCAACAGACACAGCGCAGCGCGACTTCCTTCTTGTCTGGAAAGCACCGGAAGTAATGCAGCACAAAGAAAAAAAAAGCTCAACCATCTTACCTAGAACGCTTTCGCCTCGAGGGGAGACCAGACTGTCGAATGCGACCTCTGTGAATATCGTAAATGATTTCAGGTCGAACACATTTGGATCGGCCAGGGTTTGAAGCCCTTTCATCACTGATTCCGACAACTCCATTTTGAGCAGACTCGCTAGCTTTGGTCACATGAGCGCGTCAGCTGATCTCAGGACTTGAATTGTCGGAGAACAGAAACACAGTACTGATACACAACGCAAAGGCCTATGTACTTGCTGTTTTGCATTACGTTATTGATATAAATACCAGAATAAAAGCACGCACATATAAATGGCTGTCAACGACTCAAGCGAGATCGTTTGCGTATTTTCAGTACTGCCTGCTGGTAGATGATTGTCAATCTGGCGACACATGCAGCGCATCCGTATTTCTTCAGCTGCATAACCTGTCTTTATATTCCAAAATATATTAGAATGATTCTTGAGGTGGTAGAATTCTAAAAGTCTTTAGCGCAGTTTCATTATACTGCTTTTTATTCAACAAATTGAATACCGCTTTCAGGCACCTCATTATTTGTAAAGCGACATAAGATATTTTGTAGCTATTTGTCCACTTGACAAGCTCAGTTCTGACGAGCGACTGCAGCTCTGTTACTATGCCAGTCACCTTTGGAAGATAAACCTTAGATGTAAGTTAGTCCTCATAAACAGCTCGTTTACTACAAAAATGTAACATATTGTTTTACAAAATACAGAAAAATTTATTTATTTATTATTTATTATAAAATTTATTTATTATTTATTTTAATTTCCAAAAACGATGAAAATTTTGCAAAGCACAACCTCCTTACACTTTTTTAAATTACATGGTTTTACAACTATTACGCTCTTAACCATTTAAACCCTTTAAAAAGGTTTTTCACTGTATTTTTTTTGGATATGAAAAAGTTCTTTATGTCACATGGGTTCTTCAGATTAGTGGTTTCTGCGTTCTTTAAAACACAAGTAACTCTAAAAACTCAAATTTCTCGTATGACATCCGGTTGTAAATTCTATTTTGGCTCTTAAGGGAACCTTTATTTTGTGTAGTGGTTAATTACAAATCAGCTTAATTTTTTTACTAGCGTCGATCAGCACTGAAGAGACAAAATCTTAATTCATATAAATGTTACACTAAGTTAGTATTCCTACTAATATAAGAATATACCCTTAGGTGTTTAGATATAAGATAAGTGCAAAATATTTTACTATGTATATAAATACAATTATTTTGTCTCTTTACGCTCAAGATTTCTTAAGCAATGTTCCAATTTTATTAAAAAAAAGGATTAGACAAAGGTCTGCAGAAATTAGAATCTGTGAAAAATACAGATGTCAGACAGTTTAAACGGAGTATTGATGATATGACATACAGAGAGATTCTATTAAAATTAAAGTTAAAATTTGCCCTCCTTTTGTTGCTTTTCAATAAGTTTGCAGATGATCTGCTCTCCACAATGTGGATAGAATCCGTGGTGTTCATCAAATAAGTAGTTGTTTAATGATTGTATTTAATCTTCTTTGCCAGCAAAAAATACTGAATGAATGATGATGTCCTTATATGTATTCGAATGTTTGTTCTGTTACATTTATTTATTTTTATTTTATTTTTATTTATTTATTTCGTTAATTCATTCATTCGTTTACATGAAATATTCTTTAAAAAAGTACAACTCTTTAACAAAATAATCTATATATAATTTATTATATAATTTATTTATTATTATTTATTTTATAATTATATATTAATATGAATTTATTTATTATTTATAATTTATAATTTAGTAATATTACACTTTTAATGTACAATGTTTTATTTTTATTCATATACGTTTGGTCAAACATTTTCTCAAACTGATCATGCGATATCAAGAGGTTATGCAATACTGTTCATGTTAATATTACGGGTGTTTTATATATATATATATATATATATATATATATTATTTATTTATTTTTTTTTATTTTTTTTTTTATAAATTAATCTTTTTTAACATCGGACCATGCATGTACTCGCTTAAAAACATTGTGTTAATCGGGAAACCTTGCTTTGCAAACGTTTTGATATTGATAGAAGCCTTAAGATTCTTTATGGGGGAAAAAAAAAATCATTCTCCTTGATTTTATGATACGCAAAAGAGTTGGTCAGGCTATTTGCGTTATCACCCCGAAGTCAAATGGCATAGGCTATAGAATATGCATGATGACCCATATTAACCAGTTTGTTTTAGTTAAAGAAGCACACCAAATGTAGAAGAAAAATAATACAGTCTTATTAAGGCCATTGCTCTAACTGATGTCGGAATAAGAGCTTCGAGCACAGTTTTAAGGCTAAACTGCAACCCGAATATAAACTGCGGTCATTAAAACATCGCCTGTATGTCGACCTTGTCATTTCAGAGGAAGTTGCTCACAGTCACTTCACGACAGAAGTTAAACGCTTCCAATCACTTTTCATAGAAGAACACAATAGGAAAGGTCCCAACAAAGCGTTTTTAAAAGAATTTTAATAAAGTTTATCAACGTCATTATGCAATTTAGCTAGCTGAAGATTTCTCGAACCCTCAAACAGAACAGCGGCCATTTTGGGTAATGCCCAGACAGGAGATTGTGCAACAAAATGGATGTGACGTGTACTTATTAAGTGTTTCACTGAAAAACTTTCAGATACTAAACAACCAGCTGTTAACTAAGGGGGTTCTTCAACAGCAAATGTTTGGAAGCAAGTTCATGCTAATAGGGGAAAACTATGTTTAAATTAACCTTTTGCGCCACTGGTGCTTTTTATTAGGGGGAGGAGATATTTAATAGCCATTAGCCTATATTGTTATGGGCTGTTTTGTTAAAATAACAATTTTATTGCTTCGTCATTGTCTTCACACTATACAACAAAAGGGTCAATAGGAGAGCCTACAGCATAGCAATGCTTTAGAATTAATATGAATATGCTCCAACTGCAATATACTCTATAAAGTTGAGAGAAAATTGGCACTATAGTGAAAAAAGTTGTAAAAATGTAAAAACGAAAGATAAAATATCCTAAAGTCTGACCAATTTTATTTCGCTTGGTACGGCAGTATTTCTTTGAAATGAAAAGGCATTATTGGTTGAGGATGCGTAAATGCGTTTATTTACTGCTCCTTTTTAATTTAGAAATTTCGTAAACAATAAATAAAGTGTTAAACCACAAATAGAATTCAACAAATATTTAGTTTAAATGTAATAAATTCGTTAAATCACTGAATTAAATTTGTTTTAACTATGCTGCCCTCCTATCTGAAATCTACTCTGAAGAGCTGTCTGAAGCTCTTAAACCTCTCATTTAAGGAGATAAGCCAAAAATTTGCAACAATATATACGATATCCTATACAAATAAATAAAAATAGGCTAAACAAAAATGTAAAAAGCCACTTTTTGCATCATCTAATATTTTTCTTTATTTATTTGAAAAGTAAATAAATTATTTTGTTTCGCATGGCAAAGGTGTTGTGATAAAGGAATTATATGGCTTAGGCCACGTATGCATATCACAGTCAAGATTGATTTTTAAAAATGTTTCTTTTCTTTTTGAACTTTTTCTAACACATAGCCTATATTGTCTTAGAATGAATGAATAAACCTGGTAAATTAAACCAAGGAAACAGTCTGTTACAACTGCTGCGTATCTGATCTTGAAGTGACTTGATTTTAGGTTTCTTTAATTACTAAGAGAATCTATATTTAGCATTCATAAGGGGGAAAAATATTTATAGAATATATGTTATTTTTTTAACAGATACAGAAGAATAGGAAAAGAGATAATAAGATGAATCAGAAAACAAAAATGAAACCAGGAAGAGGAAGAAAAAACTGATAAAAAAAAGATTTAAAAATACTAAAAAGGTTCACAGGAAGATTTGCAGTTTGGTTGTCAGTGTTTTAAAATATAAATTATTTAACTAATATTTACTAACCTAATTAATTCTGAAAAAAATCACAAAATTGTTGTATGATGATTTAAAAAAAAACATTTTCAATTATATCAGAATAGCTGTCAGGACATCTCTCGTGAGAACAAAAGAGTCAATCAACTTCAACAGCACAAACTGACAGGACTGTCGATCATCGGTGTAAAGATAAAGAAAGTTGGCCGCATTGTGAGGTGGGAGGGGAGGACTAATGGTTACTTCTCCTTTAAGACACATGAGAGGGAAGTTTTGTTATTTGTTTTGTTCTTGGAGGAAATCATGTTAGTTCATATCCGACCATTGGCACTGAACACGAGCATCATGTTATATTAAATATAAGAATGACTAGAGGACGAGGACTAGACTAAACACGTCTAGTTTATCAAAATGTTCTTTGAATCGTCGATGCACATCGCCAATCCCAGTTTGGTGAATAAAAGTAGGCTAAAGATAGCCTACAGAAAAGGCAGGTGAGGAAATGTTAGTTTTGATAGAAACCCTTACGTGCCTTTTGTCGGTTTACACACATTTAATTTTGTCGCGATTATAACTTTGGTTTCATTTGCACATTACATATGGCTTATTGAAATACGTGTCTTATGATCTTGTCGTCGAAAAATGCAATTAATTTCCACGATCCTCAACGAGATTTGGTAAAGACCACTGTAAATCTGCGAAGACAGACGAACACATCTTGTACCGCAACACCGCAATTACGATTAGCCTCAACTCACAATAATCCTGTTTGCTTTGGCAAAGCGTTTAACTCAGACTCGTGAGGTTTATTTGTTCTCTCACCACTTGCAAAGACTGAACGTATAATAAAATACACGTTTGCTCACTTCCCACTGATACTACTAATGACTTTGCCCCCTCCATTTTACAAGTCGCTGTGTGGCTTCATCCTGTGAACTGTGGGCAGTTTATTAGTGAGGTTTGGGAGATCCTAATGGTTCTTCGTGCCAACCCCTTTCTCTAGCTCATTCAGTGTGGGCACAATGCCAAACGTTAGTGCTGTGAGTCTCCGCCCCTCCCCTCTGGTCCTACATCTTATTCGTTAAGGAGTAAACAGATCACAAGCTGGGCAAGACTTGTTGCTTTATGTCTCTGTATTAAAACGGTGGTGTCACTGCGCAGAATGCAGAACTCATATAATGCGCAGTATACAGAACTCAAATGATTTACCAAATCTGGTCAGTTTTGAGATTTAAAAGAGGGGTGGCATCTTGTGGTTCCTGAAATGTAGCTACTTTAACCTTCAAGATGTTGACTTTTGATTTGCTCGAGAGGCCATAGCAGCATTCTGGATGCAGAAAAAATATGGTACGATGTGATCTAAACAGCCCCACTGTGTGTGTCTCTGGACGTGGTTTCAGAGAGTGACTCTGCCCCCTATAGGAACTAAAGCCCTCTATTTTTGCTGTGGACCAAATTCAAATCAGTCAGGTACAACTTTTTTTTCAGCATCTCGAATGTTCCGTTATGACCTCTCGAGCAATCAAAAGACAACCAAATCAAAGGGTTAAAGTACATTTCAGGAATCACAGGAGGCAACCCCTAATTTTAAGATAAAATTAAAAATGTTTTGCTTTTTCAGTCTGTACTGGATTCAATCTGCCGCTAGCTACCTTCTTGTTCGTTTATGAACTATACAAATAAATTTGACTTGATTTAGCGGTGTTGATCTTTTAATAACATTGATGCTTGTATATGTGTATGTCTTCGACCATATTTAATTGTAAAATATTTTGCCCACTACCAATCAAAACAACAGTTTGTCAAGATGAAATGAGCCATGGAATTTGACCAGGGGAAAAAAATGATAAAGGCCTGGTCAAAATCTCCTTAGTACTTGTCAATAAATTGTAAATATGTAAACTGTCAAATTAAACTAACATGCAAATTTAATTTACTTTAAACTTATGCTTTTGTTACAGTGACATCTGGTAAGCAAAATTGACCGCAAGCACTGAGATTGAGTTCTAGTCGAATTCTTTAACACCTTTTATATATATATATATATATATATATATATATATATATATATATAACTTGGATACAGTTTTATTTTTGAATTATCGCTCATTCAGGCATATTTTGTCAAAGAGTGGGTTATTCTGACACGTTTTTAACATAACCCCTATCTTTCCCTTCATTTTAACCTAATACTATTTAAGGGATAAAATTACTTTCTTTAGCTGCATCACGAACACCAAGTGCCAAAAATCATAAAGTGCCCTTTTTCGTGCAAATATCACACGTAGGCCGCAGACCGCGCGCACAGAGTCATACAGACTATATGATAGAATAAGCTGGGGCGCAGCCGTGGCCGCTTGATGGCAGTGGTGGGATATAAGTGTGGGCGTTGAATCAGAAAAGACGTCGTTTTTTTGACCGTAATGGCCATATACTAAGCCAGTGGTGAGGGACAATGACCAAACGGCTGGGCAGTCAAAAACTGAAATTCACTATGGATGAAATTCACAACCAGCGAAGAATGGTGTTGCACAATCTGATCTTCAGAACAGTCCGGTTTGCTACTGTATTGTTACAATTTCTGACAATATCTGTCACCAATTCCGTTTATTACCGACATATTGCTTAGTAGGCTGTCTCAATACTTATCTCTTGCTGCTTCATACTTTGTATTATATCGTTTGAATAATTTATTTGGTATGCAAACCAAATGTAAAGACTTAAGTAAGATGGTGTTAATAAGAAGAGTTAATTAATTAAGCGTTATTAAATAGACGTTAGCGTATTTGAATATAATATTACCCAAATTTTAAATAGTTCATTGATTTAAACATTTATTTTTAAAAATGTCATTTTGCATCTTTTTTCGACCTAATATGCCAGTGTAAATGTAATTATAACGCTTGCTTTGACTTCTATTACGCGTTTTATTTTTTGTAGCGGCACTGAAGCTATACAATCCATAAAGTTTTCAGACATGCAGAGCTAAGCCTAATGTTAAAAATGTCGCGTATTTTCAAAGATACGCGGTCCACATGCACCACAAATGCTGCTTTGCGGTCTGATTTATTTGCTTGCCCTGCAAGCCCGGTTTTACAACGTCGCCGCTGCGATATTCCTGCGACCGTAAGTGGGAAAAGCAGCCGCTCGAGCACACCCGTATTACCCGCTGTTCCTTTGCATTCAGCGGAACGGAAAAATCGGCATCCCTCTTTTTGACACATTTGGAATTGTTTCTGCTCTACCCTCATTTCATACATCCGGGAACTGACATTTAACATGCTCACCGTTCATTTGAGTCACTCTTTTTACAGTGCTATTCCCTTAAGTTATGGTACTCTAAAGTAAACATTTAAGCAATCGCTGTTGAACTATACTTCATAAAAGACTACTTAGTTTTTGTATCAGTTGTTGTTTTCACACAGGCTAAAGACACTTAACATATTTATCTCAAAGAAGGAAATCTGTTGAACTGACTGTTTTAAATGTGAGCAGAAACAACTTTTTTTATTCCTTTTTAGAAAGTTATCTACAGGCATTAGCCTAGCCGTTAGACACTAATTTCATTTTCAATTCTATTTAGGCTGTTGCAAAGATCTTCAGTTCAGTTATAAATTGGTTATATAACTCTTATCGTCGTAGCTTCATGCCAGTTCTTGTGTATAACTATAGATCTAGTCATTGAGTTTTGCCTGTGTGTCTAGGTGGCCGTAAAAGGACTTCGTAAATTAGAAATAGGAACATTTTAATGTGGACTAGAATGGTTGACGTCGGCCTGCTGTAAATGTGCGCGCACTTATGTTTCGATTGTCAGCTTGGGTTTAACTGATCATTCAGTTTTTTAAGGCCCTCAGAACAACAATGGATAAGACCGCTGGAAACAAGGTATTCAACGGAGTTGATAGTACAAATATGGCTAATACTGATATTATTGTGGCTTTTCTTTGTTTCTCCCTCTCTTTGCAACACACACACACACATCAATCAGTGGGTTTTATCATGTTCTCAACAAGTCAAATTAAACTGAAATGACAAAGTTTCCTTTTCTATTGAAGCTCTGAGGGTGATTTCTGTGCCATTTCCCTCTCGACTACTAATGTGGCACAAATGAAAGCATTTTACAATCAGGCTCACGCGGACCACGAGCTCTCAAATTCCTAGTGCAGGAGGTCCGAGCAGCTCTGCGGTGAGGGATCGGCTTTCATATGCGCGCTTTAACGCAAAGCGTTCTTTTTGTTCTCCTCCTCTCTAACCCCTTGTAGAAGTTTTTATTTTTATCGCTTTGCTTTTCTGCTTGAAACAAATATCTGTGCACGAGCTTCTCTTCTAAAAAAAAATGTTCGATGTGTAAACGCATATATATCCGCACACACACATATATCTATATAGCATATATATATATATATATATATATATATATATATATATATATATATATATATATATATTAGGGGTGTGCAGCGGAGCCATTATTTGTATCTGTATCTGTGACAATCTCAAAATTATTTGTATTTGTATCTGTATTCGGATAGATCCGGAAGTGGGTGTGGCTTAAAACGGAAGTTCATCAAATTACATGAAAATACCATTTTAAATTCAAATCTGTTGGATTCGTAGTTTTCATTTAACAAATATGTCTTGTATAACTAAAGAAAGTTTAAATATTAAATACTATTTAAAACTTTATCAAAAAAGAAAAATAACTTTCTTCTTCTTATTTTCCAGTGAAACTTTGTGTACAAATTTGACAAGAGACAAGCATCCACAATCTTAAATAAGAGCACTAGTAGAAAAAAAAAGAAACAGAAATGGAAAGAAAGTGTTCTGTAGCCTACTGGTGGCAGGAATGACAATAAAGCTCGCTGTTAAGTAACTTAGACACTCATGTGTTTGCGGGAGTCTGTGATCATTTATGAGTTTTTTATAAACAGAGCGCAACAAATCACTTCTTGGACCTCCAAAGCTTTGATCAAACATTGCTTTTCTTCGCCTGTATGACTAAATGTAATGCCATACACCTAAAAGGGCTAATGGTCGTTTTTTACAGCTGGACTTGTATATTTAGTTAAATCGTTTTTAGATATTTCTGTCGAGTTGATATAACTCCAGACAAAGCTCTGATTTCTGAGAGACGCGCATAGACCCCAACACGGCTATTGATCTGAGCTCATTTCATTCATATAGGCTATATTTACACTCATTCACTTTACACATCCAGGCCCATAGCCAGCTATGAGGTCCAGACCTCCGTAAATGTTTCATGTTCAAAAATAAAATTTGAAAACATATGAAAAATTCTTTAAAATAATGTCGCTGAATAAATTCATGTGGCTGAAGGAGCTTGGCGCAGCAGCCTCCACTCCGCTCCGCCAAGTTGCCAGATCTAGTTATTACAAGCGTTTCTGGACTTGTTTTAATACTTAATGTAACATAGTTAATAAAGTAATTAGGCCATTAATAAAGTGGGAAGATGAAGGTTGAGGTTAGAGATTCTGTATCCTGTTTGCAAAATACAAGATTTAAACTTATTTTGGTGAATTTTTCAGGAGATTGGTTGTGTTTGTTTTTTTTGTAGCAATATCTGGCAACACTGCTTCACCTGCATTGACAGGCAGCAATCAAGAAAGGAACGCGCGGATAGTTTATTGCTGAGCAGACCACATTCGTTAGACAAACGCAATGATCACCATGATATTATCTGTACGAAACTGTGTAAAATGCTATCAAAGCAGTTATTATTGCACACATCTTAACAACCGCAGACCTCACTAATGTAGTGCTGTTCCAGCAAACGTGATTGTGTCTGCCGAATATTTTTTCTGTTATTCGGATAAATCCATTATTCGTTTTGAAGCCATTATCCGTGCCTTTCCGAATAAGGTATTCGGCTTCGGGCACATCCCTACTATGTATATATCAACCTTCTTGTGGTCATGTTGTTACCAAAATCTGTTACAAAATTCACATACACAAATAAACATTACATACCAAATGAATTACACCACAGAGAGAAATCATAGTCAATATCTATTTGATTTCGCTCAACAATTCTGACATTATTTCTGCCCTCATCTTACAACACCCATTACCAAAGAGAAAGTGGTGTTGCTGCCCTCCTTCCTTTTCTCTCAGTAGGCCTCTCCAATGCTACACCAGGGGACCGGGGTGCTCTGATTGACAGGCCATGCTTTGTGTTTGTATCGGTCTTTAGAAGCACTCTGCTGCAAACAGACGGATGGCCCACTGCATGCATGCCCCTGACCTGACAACCTCCTGTTAAACAAAAGAATGAGCAAGCTACTCATAACACATAATGCTGCATGTTTGGTTTGTCTTTTGTTTATTTTGTTTCAGCCAAATAGCCTAAAAAGTATTATTTTGAAGCTCTAGATTGAATTCTTTTTGAATTGATTTTTTTTTAAAAATGTCTAGTAAAAATGTAGCAATTTACAGACCACATCTAGACTTGACTCCTAAAATTTTAATATAGTTTTAAGATAACATAACTTTTACATCTTCTATATACATCACTGTATAAATGTTGTGATTCTCATAATATCTGTCAACCTTTAAAAATGGAGTAACAGAAAAATAATGAATAAAATGGAAAATTAGATCATGTATAAATAGGCAAATGTCTAAAGGAATTATTTTGTCTCATACATACAACTAATGGTACAAATACAGGTCAGGCTATACAGTGCTGCAGTAGGGATGATGTATTTTTGTAGCCCAAAACCCAGAAATGAGTTAGCATTTTAACACTAGTTAAGTTCCTTTGTCCATGGATTTTTTTTTTTTTTTTTTAAATGGATTTTTTCTGTTTAATGCCTGAAAAAGGTCTGTTCACTTATAGCCTACTTTTAGATTTTTACTTCAAGTGATTGTATTTAGGGTTCAAAAAATTGTGTTCATTTGTGAAGATTATCATGATGAACAAAATGTGTAGTAATCAAACTTGTTGGCCCATGGAAAAATTCTACTGGCTTTCTGTTGAGGCAATCAGGGTGATGCTAACTTCTAGGACGGCCTTCAAAAATACATCATCACTGCCTCACTCTATATAAAACAAATATATATTTTCAGGTATTAAGCAAATGTTTGAGCATGCACTACATAATTTTGTGTAGTGGTGCAGCAGTGGTGGAAAGGTTTCCCTGCTTCCCCTTCTCCTCCACTGGACTAATCCTCTACCATGCCCTCCATGGGTCACCTGGACCGCCTCAGGTGTCCAGAGCTTCTGTCTGTTTGCTTGAACCCAGTCCGCACAATCCGTAAGGTGTCACTTGTATGTCCATGAGTCATACTGCACAAATTCAAGCACCGGGGGGTACGAGACAGAGGAAAGTGGATGTCATGTTTAAGCGAGAGAGCTCTATAATGGTCATTAGGCCTCAGGCTTTACAGCTTCCACTGGGGATAGAGGAAATCAAACATTCACATACACACATATGAGGCAATTATCTTCTCTAACCATATTTGCTTCAACACCTAGATTCCAAGCTGCTTTGTAGGGAGGCGTTCCATGTTTTCAACATGTTTTAAATCTTTCAGATGTTGGTATTTGATAATTATGTGTTTCTGAATAAAGCTCTTAGAGTGAGTTTGTGCATGTTTTTTTTTTTTTTTTTTTGGCTAATCATATTTTCTGTCACGGAGACGTCACACAATCAGGCATGCCTGTTTTATGATTTTTTTGATGCATTTCACATGCAAACTCCAGGAGATTTCTGAAACCTGCTTGCTTGGTGACAAAAGCTGCACTTTTTTTTCTCCGGTAGTCAAATCCAACATCCCCTCTGACTCAATATCATCTGCACTTCAGGTATTGATCCTCTACCCTGCGTGTGTGCATGCATTTCCCTGCCATCCCTTGCTTTTTAGCCATCTCTCTCTGTCTGTCTGTCTGTCAGAGAGCGAGGAGTGATGAAATCTCTCTGTCCCCGTGGCAACAGGCGGCACGTGGGTTGAGGCCAGTGCTAGCAGATGCCTGATCTATGATAATCTCCATTGATAGGAAAATCAATGTGGCATTGATTCTTAGCCTAGTGCTGCCCAGAGAGTAACGGAAGTGGAAGTAAAAATAGGAGTAAAGGAAATTTTGAATGAGGCAGTGAATGAATTATCAGGAATAAACTAGAGAAAGAAAACAAGAGAAACTAACCTGGAATGAGAAACACTTGAGACTCTTTCTGGCACAGTAAATTCAGTCCTGGCGGCAACGTGTGCAGAAACCCTGTGGATTGAAATGAAATGGTTTAAATGGAATTTGAAAGGAGGAAGGGTCGAATAAGGGAAAAAAATCAATTTCCTCTGAGACTGAATCACCTAATGATGATCTGGAGAAGTTTACATTTTTTTCCTAATTGCCTGTTCCCTGAACATGCAGGTCGGTGCTTACGCTACTGGGTCAACAGACCATTTCCCTTAATTGGTTGAATATATTCTGTAATTCAGTTCAGTCTTATTAGAGAAATTGGTTTTGAAGGAAAAATGCTTGTAGAAATCAGTATTTACTGCAAGTTCTAATATTTAATTTTTCAGAAATATTACCTATAATATCTCTATAGTTGCACATTCACTATATATATTTAAAGTTTCTTTGTCTGTGTGATTGGAAACACAGAAGTTGCTGTGGAGAATAGTAGGATTGCGTGGCATCTTGATCACTATGGAGACACATGGACAGTCTCCCCGCCGCACACTCACTCCCTCCCCACTTCTGAAGTGAAAATGGGTACCATAGCAACGGCACACACTGTTTACAATATGTACTCTCACTTCGTCACTGGCTGTTGATGGCTTCAATTTGCATGTACATTTTCCACCATCATAAAAGAAGTATAGAGATTCTTTGAAGTGGGGAAAGGGTCTTTGTCCTGCACTGGCTATTAAAATGAACAAGTATTACAATTAGAACAAGACAGGGGGGAAATGATTTCGTAAAAAATAGTCTTGTCCATGCTTTATGAAACCAATGAGTTTATTATTCTAAATACTACTACTATTAATAATAATAGTTTAACACCTTAGATTCCAATTTGAACCACTTTCAGAGTGAAAAAATATCTACATTTACTAAAACCTTCACTTAATTGTTGATATACATATACTACCAAATCAAGTGTTTTGCCAGATTTTATTTTATTTATTTATTTATTTTGCTGCTTGCTTTTTTACAGAGACAGTCAAACAATATTTTTTGCCTATTAAGTAAAAAGAATAAGGAAAAAAAAATAGTAGGATGCTGGCAGCTCCCTGGACCTCACGCTGGGTACACTGTAGGGAAATGGATCCCTTACCAGGAAATCTATTAAATTATGGCACACCACCGTGCCAGGCTTGGAGCCACTCTCTGTTTTTAAAAATTCCTTATTAGCTGTAATTCAAAAATTATAATCAACATGGCTTGAATATAAAATTGATAATAGTAAGAATAATGATGGTAATAATATAAGGGCCAGGCAGGCAGCTGGTATGGGTCTGAATAGTGTTGGCTTCATAGTCAAAGCTTCACGTGCTCTGCTCAGCCTGATGGTTAATCTAACACTATGTCCATCGTAGGGTTCTGCCCCTAGGGGGAAAAGCAGGGAGGGAGGTGAAGAGGGACAGACATAGAGAGAAGGGTGTGCATATACAGAGGTTTCAGGAGTGGAGGGGGGAAGGTTAATTTGCACATATTAAAGAGGGCAGAATTTCTCATTAAAAAGAGATTGAAGTTGATATATGCCGGTGTGTGCCTGACACACTGTACATTCTGATTGTGATAAGTCCTTGACAGAACAAAGAGGGCCCTCCCTCTCCAGTGACCACAAAGGCAGCCATAGTCCAGGGCGCAACTCCTCATTCCAAATGTCCCATAAGTTGCTGTTAGTTTGGAGAAAATTATCAAACAGTTTGAGAAATTAAAAGAATATTCTGAACAAGACTGACAGCAGTTGTGGTATAATGTTGATTACTGTAAAAATTAATTTCCACTTGTCTCTTTTTTTCCTAAACAAAAGCAAAAATCAGTTACAGTAAGGCATTTACAACGGAACTGAATGGGATCAATCCAAATGTTAAAATACAGTATAGCTAACAATAGTTAACAATATGCATGATGACATGATTTTAGCGTGAAAAAGATTTAACCTTTCCTGTTTAAAGTTACATCCAATTTTACAACTTAGTCGGCATGACAATGTAACACCATAAACCCTAAAACGACTGTAAAATTGATGATTTAAACACCTTTACAGCTTAAACAATATTTAATGTGAGTGCTTTTATGAAATTATAAGCTTCACATTTCTGCTTTTAATTTTTTATTGAATTGTTCCTATGACTCTAAAAAGATCTGAACCAAAGTGTTTTTTAGGTGTAAATATATAGCTATACATTTTTCATGATTTCATAAAACCTAGTGGTATGAGTAATATGATTTATTTCGTTTGAAATGCAGAGCTTTGGAAATTATCCAATCAAAACAGCCATTTTCTAAGGACCCATTCCCACTCTCCAAGATGATTGTCATTGTAAAGCAGTTATTTAAAATTAACCACAGTGCTAATCCATGTAAAAATGTAAAAGTAAATTAATTGTCCGACCATGACTGTAACCAGTTGATTGCAGTAGATTCAAAACAGACTCACTGAACCTAGTTCATTAAAGACAAGAATTTGGCCGGTGTATTTCTTCAAGTCATTTTCTATTACAAGTTATGCAATCAAATCCTAGATGGGCCTTTCACATATTGAGGGGAGAGGCTATTCCAGCCTGGGCTTCATTGTTTTCTGAGCTGAAAAGCAGCAGTTCTTTCTCTGGATCCCTCTCCCCGGCCTGACGGTGGCCATTATGTGTCCTGTGCTGCAGCTTGATGCAGACAAAGCACAGCAAACACCACTAATTGTGGGTGTTGTGTAGCTGCCAGTGTTCGTACGGCCTCTCTCCCTTAACCTTAAGCACAGTTTCTCTCCCAGCAAACCTAAAAGCATCCAAACCATTCACATCCTGAAGGACATGAAACACATTTTGTTATCTTTTGTCTTGCACTTGATTTGGTCCCTGTCTCTCATGTGTCCAACACCTGTAGTTACAAACTTTCCTATCATGCCCAAAACCAATAACAATAAAACATGGCAAGCCAGAGAAGACGCACAGAACATCTTAGTCAGCTAATCCTTCAAAACAAGTGTCCTCCACTCTGCAAAATACTGGCCATGTGGCTCAACAGATGTCTGTTGCCAAAGAACTAAAAGGCAACCAAACTCATTTTTAATCATAGATTGAGAAAAGATGTAGAGGACTCTGGAAGCTTAAGGGTTTAGATTCTGATTTGTGTGCATGTTTTTATATTTATTAATGTCGTACTGTGGTAAAAACTTGATTTCTTTGCTTCTTTCAAGTCGTTGTGCTCTTATAGGCTAGTGAGTTTGTGGGAGGTCTCTGCACTCATAGATTACATTGATAAATGCACACCTGGCATTCGATGACCTCATCCTTTTCATATGTCAGCCTTAGGTTGACCAAGTTTTAAATGGAAAATGCTGTGGAATTTACAGGGGTTTTCAATAACAGAGTAGTTGTCATAAAAGGTACATTCATTCCCTTGTCTGATATATCTGAATAACACGGTTATCAACACTGCAAGTGGTGCCTTTCTAAAGTTATGTTGCAAATATATGCTCCCCCAAACTGATCCAAATGATAAAAAGCAGGATAGAAAAGAGAAATTTCAGTTTTAACAGGTTCCTCTGTTGTGTCACTTAGTCAGGCGCAACGTTTAATATAGTAGGCCTAATGTAATATAAAGTTCAGAGTTTATAATACTTCAACTGTTTGTTAATATAACCATCTGTAGCCTATTTATGCTTCTCGTAAAAACGCCAGTAAACTGTACATCCTCAAAATACATAGCATTGTTATAAAGGCATAAAATTTCACAAGCGGAACACACTGGAGGCATTTGGTCGACCCCATCCTTCACACCCACACACACACACACAAAATGCGCGCGTTTATTTTTCTGTCACTGTGGGGATTTTCCGTTGACTCCACTGACTAATATGTTTATTAATATGTTTATTTAATGTGTTCAAACTTACGTACCCTACTCGAGGTAGACGCCATACCTGTTTGTCGAACATTCAGCTGATCAAAAGATATCTTTTGACTTGATATAGGAGTTTAAGTGTATCCCTCGCAGCCTCGGTTTCATTCGTGAAAAATTAAATATGGCGTCTGCGCTGAAGATCAGAGGCCTACACAATTTAAAATAAAAGTATTCAGCGCGACCTGATTAAGTCTAACAAATTAATTAGAATTTGATGTATTTCAGTTTTACTTAAATTACATTTTTATATTTTAATAATTTTAATAGTATTTAATAATTATTTAAGAATGTAGTCTATATATTTAATATATTAATTAGCCTATTAAATTAAATGTTTATGTAGCCTATGTAATCATTTAATATATATTTAATTTAATTAATAATTTATTTAATTTAAATCAAGTTTCACATGTTAATTCTGCCCATTCTTCAAATTTTACCTTATAAAATCAGCGTGAACTGGCCCCCTCTTCCACCCAGATGCACCTCTGGTTGCTTCTGCATACATAGCCTACACAATACACGCTTCTTTCGGCGTTCCCTCCAAAATTAGCGTCAGTCCTGCTGATGTTCTTGTTATTAAATGCTCCGAATCTTTCTGTCGCTGGTTCCATAGCAACGCATCATCTCTATTCTGCATATACTCAGGTAACCTGTAATGGTCTTTTTTGGGGGGGTTACCGGCCACATACAGTGAACAGGCTTGTCTCTCTGGGAGTTAAAGGGTTGAATAATTAATGAAGTCTCCTGAGATGTGCAGTGGCCCAAAGCAGGCCCTGTCCATGACATGCATGTTCACTGCACGGCTTAAAATGAAAGAGCCTGCTTACTCACACACACACACACACACACACACACACACACACATCGCTCCCTCATGAGAGTGGCTCCGCAGCATAATAGTGACAGCTGATTCTAACTCACATTTCCATAATTAACAAGCTTGCGGCAGGTGAGCCTATCACTGCATGTCTCTCCTGACCCAGAACAAAATGAATAGCTCGTCTTGTATCAAGAAATTATATGCAATTTACTCCTTCTCTGGGACATTATGGGAAATAAGAATAATTTAAAGTAGCCTACACCCCCACCACCTTCTGACTATTCTATTAATTATGATGGGGGCTGCTCAGATAATGAACTGATATCTATTTTTACCCGATTAATACATGATGTTTCAACTCTATAGTCTGTCACATTTATCAAGTTGTCTGGAATTATAATTTATCTGTGCTAAAGAGGTTGGTTTTTATAAAAATTATTTCCCTTGTTTTATTTTAATTTTATTCATATAAATTACAACATTTATTTGTAGAAACAACAAAACAAGAATCTATTCATGTCTATTTAATTAATTCATTCATTAATTTGTTTGTTTGACTGGCAAACCCACACTTTCATTTTAATGTTACTGTTGTTAAATTTACTATAAACACTGTCAACTGTGGTTTACAACGCGACTTTACTGTAAAATAATAGCGCTACAATGTTACAAACAGCATGGTATTGTGTTGACTGTATTTACAGATCCTAAATATAGGCCTTACTATGTCGCTAAATCGTAGGCTGTATTGTCAATAGCCTATAGCAGCTGAGGTAATACCTCATGTGCCCAATGGAAAACCACATGATGACATGAAGTCTCAAAATTGCTCTTTCCAGCAACTGTTGCCTTATAACAACATTAATACAGAGCAAAGATCCACATATACACAAAACACCATCAACATACTGACAGAAATGCTACCTCCAGCTTCCCCGTATTGATTAAGTAGGCTAGGCCTACTTCAAACATTGGACGTCCAAAAACGCATTTACTCATTTTTACTGTAAAAGTACATGTGTCTTTTGAAATAGCATCCATTAATTTTAAGGTGAACGGTAGGCTAATTAACATGTTTTACTGTAGAATTTTTGCATTCTCTTCCCGTTAAAATTACTGACAATTCGACAGTGTTCTTATAATAGCTTTAACGGTCAGTATAAATAACAACCATTTATACAGCCTATTATTTGTCTTTTGTAATACATGCATAACAAAATGCACGTGTATTTTTTAAATTATACCTTACTGATCAAGTTCATATTTTGTAATTATTTTCTACATTTATGGATAATTATCAGTGTATTAGCGTGCGTTTGGAGGCTTTCTAGCGCGGTCGCTGAGCTCCTGTTCCTCGCTGCTGTTCTGCTCCGGCTGCGGCAGTCAGAGGCGGCAGGGAAAATCAGCACACACCGCTGAGAGGCCTGCTGTTACCGAGCAGAATGGAGGAGCACACAGAAAGAGTGTGTGTGCCACGATGCGAGCGTGCAGAGCCCGACAGAATGAAAATCGGGCAGAATTAAGCGAATTGTGAGTAGAAATACACGTTTGTGTTTATATACGCGTTATTTATGGATATGATGGAAAGGTGTTTATGTGCAGCCTCCACAAAATGAAAAAGCAGTATGTGACATTATTGATTAGAGCGATTTACTTCCAGTTAGGACATGCTTCCCGTGCCGTATGCTCCTGTGCAGATCCCAGAGACAGGGTGACAGGGCAGATTAATGTCACGCAGGGGCTCAGTCCCCCCTCTCTCCTCCATGCAGAGGTCAGTCCCCGCCGCACTCACGGTGCCTCCAACCGCCTGGAACTAAACCACCGCGGAGATTCAAATGGTCACTTTACAGTGCGGATAAAATTATATTAATGTTATTGTTTTACTCTATTCGCATTGATCTTGTATTTTATACTGCTGCTCTTTTGATTTTAAATGAAAACGAACACTTATTTACGGGAAACACCATACAAATTAGCTACAGAGGTAACATCACTTTCATAGAGGGTTAGGGGTTTTGTTTATGCATTTGATTACATGTTAAAACACTAGAAATATAATGCCTGACCAGACTGGGAGGGTTGTAAAACTGTCCAAAATGGCAGTGTAGACCTATTTTGGGCCATTTACATTTAAAACACACACATACTGTATATTATGGTTTTAGAGTTGTTAGCTTATGCTTCATGTTTTTGTTCTATTTCCATTTTTTGTGGAAATGTGTCCTATTTGTTTGAGTTTATGAATTAAAATGCTTAAAATGAGGTTGGGGTTGTTTATGAAGAAAGGCTTAATTAATATGAACAAGTAAACTGCATGACCACAATAAATTCTAGTTACACTTTATTTTAAGGTGTCCTTGTTACAGTGTAATTACACATTTAAGTACTGAGTAATTTTAATTAACTACATGTACTTACTATATGGTTAAGATTAGGATTAGGGTTTGGCTTAGGGTTACTTGCATGTAATTATGCATAATTTATTGTTATTATAATAGTAAGTACATGTAATGTGTAACAAGGACACCTTAAAATAAAGTGTTGCCTAAATTCTTATACAAATTAAAATATCTGTTTTCTATTAAGGTTACAGCTCACTCCTATAGTGAAGTAGCTATAACAGCAGCATTTTTTAGTACATCACACTAATTTACACAGTTTAATGATAAATAATATATTTCTAAACTGCTTTGATTTGTAGCTGATAAATATGGGATATAGTTTGCGACATACGTTGAAAAAAAATGTTACAAACGTTAACTAAATGTGTAACAGCTTTTTTGTAACACACTGGAAAAATGTCCCCTCACTCATTTTTTTTTTAGGCAATACGAGCCTGTATGAGAACAAATAAGTTGACATGTCTTCTTCAGTATTGATTCTCATCAGTTGCTCTAAACTTATTAGTGTGTATTTCTTGGTCCCGTCGGTTTAGGGGTTTAAGGGGTGGGGGGGTTGGCGTTACTTCGGAAGAAGAATAAGCTTGTCTGCGTATGAAGAAAGATGTGTCTGAGTCCCACCGGGCCACACTGGGACCATTATCCAACAGGAGTGAAACCTGTGGGGGTCCGTGGCAGGAGCCGTGGGAGGGAGGCAGTGATGAGTTTGGGGGAGGCTCAGGACTGTAGTCCCTGTACCCAGCCCCGCTAATCTCCCTCAATGGCGGGGGAGGACACATACTGTAAGGACGGAGAGGAGGTGGAGAGTGTAAGATGGGGCCCCTCGAGCTGGCCGAAAAGCTTGAAACACGATGAAACACAACTGCACAGGAGATGTGAATTCAGAATGTGAACATGGCCCTGAGCAACTCTAAAGCCTGATAGACCATTTTCGGCAAATGATTTATTGGTAATTATAATAAAGTGTTTGAAAATAATTTACAAATCAAAGCTATGATAAAAAAAAATTTCTTGTAAGCTTTGTGATTTATAGTAAATCACAGTTGTATTCATATTTTTATATCTATAATATTATTATTTATACTTTTTACAAACACTGAAACAAGATGGATAACATTTTTAGTAACATACTAATAAAAATAATTTTAAAATAATTTATGAATCAAAAATATGATAAAGATTTTTCTCCTCTAAACCTTGTGATTTAAGAAATCTCAGTTGTATTCATATTTTTATCTATAGTATTATTATTTATACTTTTTACAAACACTGAAACAAGATGTATAACATTTTTAATAACACACTAAAAAATGACTTGAAAATAATTTATGAACCAAAGATATGCTCAAGATTTTTCTCCTCCAACCTTGGCGATTTAATAAATCACGGTTATATTTAAACTTTTTGTCAATTTTATTATTTATGATTTTTCAAACCCTAAAACAAGACATGTAATAACATTGTTAGTAACACATTGAAAAAATAATTTATGATTTGATCAAGATTTTTCCTTTAAGCTTTCTGATATAAACAATTGTATCAGTACTTTTTTCCAGTCATTTTTTCTGTTTTCATGTTTTTCCTAATATGATTGAGTGCTTTTGTTGTTTATTGTTTGAGATCTTCCCTATAAATCAAACAAACACTAAACCAAATTAGAAAACGAACAAACATGTAAACAATTAATCAAGCAAACAAATCTTCTACTAATAATCCCACCAAAAAATTAATGCATGTTTTATTTTAAACACTGAACACACAGTACACAATATTTAGCTTATTTATTAAAGTATAAAAAATACAAATCTAAACAGTTATTTCTAAACAAATAAACAAACCAACAAATATTTTTGTTCAGGCACCCAAATGGACAGAAGTGGCCCTTTATTGGCTACCCAGGAGAGCCAGAGCTGGTGTCCCGATAGGCCTCTGGCAGACTGATTGAAGCCGTTGATGTTGGACAGGAGTTCAGCTGGAAACAAGGGGGATGGGACTGAAGAGGGGGTGTGTCCAAACTCCCAAGATGTGAATGAATAAACCCAGAGGAGGAGGAAGAGGGGGCAAGCTAAGAAGTGGAGAAAGATAGACCATAGAACAAGCAAGAGAGAGAAAGTAAGTTAGAGAGAAAGCAAGCAGTGGGGAAAAATAGAGAGCAAGTGAGAAAGAAAGCAAGAGGAGGGGGGTGGCAGCGGCATGTTTAAACAGCCCGGACGTGATTGACAGGTCTGATAAGGCAGGAGAGAGAAGAGTGTATGTGAGAGGGTGGAGGGGTGGAGGGGGATCAGTCTCCCAATCTGACTGGGAGAGGAAAGTGAGCTATTAATTACTAAAGCAGAAGCAGATGTAACAGAATGGTGCCTGAGCAGCTGGAAATCATCAGCATGAACCAAACAGGGAGGAGAAATAAAGGTGGGTGGGGAGAAGGAGAAAGAAAAAGAAAGAAAGAAAGAAAGAAAGAAAGAAAGAAAACTGGACAGTGAGTAGGATATTTGCTGGGTTTGATTTAATAATAAAACAATCATGTGGCTTCGGTGATTCAGAATCATCTGGAAGGATGTTTGATTGGGCTTTTAATCCTATTCAGTTTGTCAGCATAAATATGGATGAAATGACAACTGGATTTTGATGAAGAAGCAAAAAGAGGAAAGTGACAAAGAAATTGTTGCTGTTAAGGTTAGGGTTATTGTATAATTTTATAAACTGCAATTGTAATTACAATTGTATGCAATTGTACTTTTGATATACGATTTATTTATGCCTTTACGGTTTGTTTTTACTGTCATATTTTTCTGTTTTCTTTCTTTTCCTAATCTTTTCCTAATGAGTCCTTTTGCCGTTAGTTGTTTGAGATATACCATGTAAATCAAATAAACTATACAAGCTAGCTAGAAAATTTGCTAAAAACATGCAAATAAATCAGCAAGCAAACAAATATCTCCTGCTATTAATACCACAAAATAATTTATGCATTTTTTTATTTTAAACAATAAACTATATTTATTTACCACAGTATGTAGTCATGAAATTGTCATTTATCACACACACACACACACACACACACACACACATATATATATTCAGTATATATGTGACCCTGGACCACAAAACCAGTCTTAAGTCGCTGGGGTATATTTGTAGCAATAGCCAAAAATATATTGTATGGGTCAAAATGAAAAATTTTTCTTTTATGCCAAAAATCATTAGGATATTAAGTAAAGATCATGTTCCATGAAGATATTTTGTAAATTTCCTACTGTAAATATATCAAAACTTAATTTTGATTAGTAATATGCATTGCTAAGAACTTCATTTGGACAACTTTAAAGGCCATTTTCTCAGTATTTAGATTTTTTGCACCCTCAGATTCCAGATTTTCAAATAGTTGTATCTCAGCCAAATATTGTCCGATCCTAACAAACCATACATCAATTGAATGCTTATTTATTCAGTGTATATGTATAAATCTCAATTTTAAAAAAAAAAATTACCCTTATGACTGGTTTTGTGGTCCAGGGTCATATAGATATACATACATATACAGTATATATATATGTAAAAACAAAAATAAAAAATGCATATGAAGACATATTATCATTTAGCTGGACAGGTAAAGCATAAGCAGGACACAGATTTGTAAATCACTTAATCCTATGCATAAATATTGAAATAAAATGACTCATAAGAATGACACTGGTAATATTAATTGTGCAGTTACACATATATATTTTTGAGTAATTATCAAAAAATACACACACACATCATACATCATATTAATTTAATTAGTTACAACAACATAAAAAGGATGAATAGGAAACAACAGCGAACTGAAGTAAAGCAGGGTAAGATTTGTTTACAAAAGTCTGCTCCAGTAATTCACCTCAAACATTCGTCTCATGCCCTATGAGCAATTATCAGTAAATTAAACGTGAACATAATAAAACCTGTCTCTGCCTCCCCCACATTTTTAAAGACAGGGCGTCTTTAATGGCATAATTAGTTAGCAGGCAGGAGCTCAAAACACACCTTTTCATTGCGGTCTAATAATATTCCTAAATTTCAGTTTGACACGGCCATTCGGGGTTACAGTTGTGGTGAAAATGAGAAAGAAAAGGACCATAAATCAGTCACCTCCCTTCTAGCTCTGTCAGTTAGCAGCTTTTGTTACTTACCTGTAAGCTGAATCCATTCCTTACAGGCAGCAAGGGTGAAAATGAATCGTCCCTAAGGATCTTCAGCGGGTTTTTTTTTTTTTTTAATCTGGATCACCCTCTCCAGTGCACCTGGTAGAGAGAGAGAGTGAGCAACACAGGCTTTAGCGGCTCTCTGCCCTCGGCCTCCTATTACCCCATCTGCTCTCTGAGCAGGCATTAACACAAAGCCATCACTAACTGGGTGGGAAAGGAATAAATAACCAAATATTTGATTTGTCGCTGCCGTGCGAATGGAATAAAAATATTATTAGAGGCTTATTGAAGAACTCACATTTGGGTCATAAAAGAGTTCCTTATTTAATCATGGGAAAAGCGAGACGGCGCCCCACAAAATGTGACGTTTTACAAATTTCCAAGAATGCTTTCATCTGATTAAAATAAAGTGAAGATTTTTCAAATGCGTGAATGCTGTCACTGGCCCCATTGTGTGCGTGCCACTTTGAGCGTATCAGGCTGGGGTGGAGGGGTCAGGGGTCAGTGGGTGGTCAGTAGTGTGGACAGCTTGATGAAGCTGAGGGGAGAGAG
>JAFVLL020030777.1:24204-40315 GCA_021397915.2 Tor tambroides | reverse complement strand
GCGGTATCTGAATCGCGCTGCACTCTCTCTCTCTGCGCGTGCATGCAGCACGCTTCCGTGTTTGCGCCAGCGGCTGAGCGCAGAAAACGGCGCGCCGAGTCCCGATTCGATTTCTCCTTCATCTGAATGGTCTGAAACTGCTTGAACGTGTAATTTGACAAGACAAAACACGTGCAAATGATAACTTTCAGTCTATACTGGTTGAACTAAACAGTTAATCCGCGAATCACATGCGTGCCGAACCGTGGGGACTGGTCCGTACGGATCACGGATCATCTATGATCCGTTGCACCCCTAGAATTTACTGATTAAATTAGATTTCAACATAAGATGCATAAATCTAATAAGGTTAGCAGAAAAAGTCTAAATCAGCACAAAAACAAACAAAATATTGTCTAAAAGCAAAATAGCGCAAGTATGCATAAAATCATGGTTTGGCAATCTGACTCCCATCAACACGTTACCTGTGTGTGGTTTGGGATCTGTGCATCTCGTGGCTCTGGACACTCTCTGGACCGCTGTGGTTCGTCCAGTCTCTGCATGTCTGGCTCTGATCTGTGCGGCTCGGAGCGCTGACCTCTGTGCGAGACGATCCCGCCGGCGCTGACACTGCTGAGCAGAGGAGCTCTGAAACTCCAGCAGCATCACTGCAACACACACAGAGTCATGTGATGCTCACACTACACTAACACACCTGCATGAGTCCAGCAGCGGCTTCACACACCAGCACGAGGGAACGGAGCCTCCGGCTGCTCTGATTGGCTGTCGTCCTCCACCGTACGGCTCTGTGATTGGCCCTACGGGAGACAGCACTCGTTAGCTCTGAATGACACACATGCAGCAGCTGCACACACATCTGCACACACCTCACGGCCCTCAGATTCCTCTTCCTGTGCAGCACTTCCTGTGTCTGGTGTCTGTGCGCGGCTGAGCTCAGGATCCTGTAGTGTTGACTCTGGCAGACTGATGAAGGAGATGGTGGACTCCTCCAGAATGCCCTTCACGTCACCCGCCGCCTGACCAGAGACACAACCACAGTGAGTGACCGGCCCAGACTCACGTGAACCTCATCAAATAAACCCAGGATGACCGGACTCATGTCTCTGGCTGGAGACTCTTAGTGTTTTGGACCGTTCAGACAACAATGGAAATCATCCTCGTGTCATTCCAAACCTGGATGCATACCTGTATCTTTATGCAAGAAAAACACTGGCATCCAAACAACACTGGTCCCCATTAACTGCCATTGTATGGATATAAGAAAAAAATTATAAAATCTATACATCGTGTAAATGCAAAGGTTGTCTGAAGGGATTAAGAGAAAGCAGTTTATACAATACACACCACAAGGTCAACCGTACATGGACACCTCAGTCTAAAATTAGTCCTCATAGACATTGCTGGAATAATCAACCCCATGAATTAATGGGAAAATAAAACGTATTCACCCTAATATTTTTCCAAACCTTTAAAACTTTCATCTTAAGATATTTTTTTATGAAAACAGAGAGGTTTCTGTCTTTTGACGCTTCAGAATGTTCATAAAAATAATCAAAAATAATAAGTTACCCATATGAATAGAGCAGCTTAATCCAAGTCTTCTATAGAGACAATTTATGATGAATAGATCTGATGTGTGTTTAGAGCTCATCAAATATGGTAAACAGAAGCTCAAATGTGTGTGTGATGAGCAAGAATACAACTGGCTCTCGCACGTTCAGTTTATCAGATCTGAAGCTAAGTTTTAGTGGAACGGACATCTGTAGTGTGAATGAACCCATTAATGCTACACCATACAAAGACACTGCAACAAAGTCTAAAGCACAGAAAGCTCTGTAGTCTATTGATATGCCAGTGATTTAACCGGCTTATCAGATCAATTAAAGCTTAAAACCAACAGCCTTCATATCAGAACAGTTTATCTAGGTGTGTGTCCATATTTCTTCCAATTAAACTACAGAAACGGGTCTTAAACCTGCACACCGACTGTGATACGTTGAATAGTTGCATGTGTGATATGCAGGATCATTACAGAAGCACTGTGTTGGCATGGTGAGGTGTTTGATAAGGTGAGACTCTACCTGTGCTCGTTCTAAGAGCTCGGTCAGTGTGTTTCCAGCTGACAGGTGTGAGGTCACTTCCTGTGAGGGCAGCTGGGGTGCGAGGTCAGGAGCGTTCTTGAGCGGGGAGCGTGGCATGAGGCTCACATCCGCGGCAGTGAGAGGAGCCACAGTGTCTGTGTCACAGAGGGACTCGTGGGTAAGGGACAGCGCATCCGTGGATATCTGCAGCTCTGACTGCGACTGAAGCGGCGTGTCGGCTCTCAGATGCTGCAGGGACGGGAGGGACTGATCTGTGGACTCCAGCCAATCATGTGTGCCACACGCTTCTGCTTCCAGCGGGACACAGAGAGCCGTCGAGCCGTCTGCGGTCTCATTGGTGGTGACGTCAGAGGGCAGAGGGAGAAACAAGTCTGATGCATCGTCTACCACACAGAAAACACCACATATCAGCTCCACCAACACTAGAACTAACAGTCATTTAGCAGACGCTTTTATCCAAAGCGACTTACAAGTGAAGACATTAGAAGCAATCACTGTACACAAAGTACACCTAGCAAGGTTTTTTTTTTTGTTTTTATTATATAATATATAAAAATAAAGCTTATTTTTGCAGAATAAAGCAAGCTGTGGATAATTAAAGAGTTATTACATATATTACAATACAGTCATTACCAGCATGGAAATGTATTTTATATTTATAAGTTCTCATTCAGCCAAAAAACAAAACCAAAAATAAAGTTTATTTAATAATCAATTAATTTACTTAAATCAACACTCAAACACTGAGGTGGATATTATTTAAAATCACACAGTTTTTATATCAACTTTTCAATTCATTGTTGCACTAAAAATGGTAGCTATTATCACTCGTTTACATGACAGGAATAATTAAATTAGACATCACTGACAGGTTAAGAGAAAATATAATGAATGCAATAATGCATGTTTAGCAAAATGCGCCTCTTTAGAGTTATTTTTTCTAGTTGATTATCGAGTTTGCAGTCATTGAATGTCTTTCCTAAGGTAAATCTGATGTTATTGTTTACAAGCTATTTTGCTTTACTCCTGTCTTTCTGCATTTGAAACTGAGTGATAGATTACATTACGGATTCATGATTATTTTAATAAATTGTTCTTTCTTCTGATGTTCATTATTTGCTGCTGTAACTAGTAGTAAAGAGGAAGAGATGCTTCACTACAGCCATCTGTCACCACACAATAAAGATCTGCAGTTATTGCTTGTGATAAAATTAACAGAATTTGAAAGCTGAGACCTTGTTTGATATCAGAAGAAACAATTTATAGTGATTATTGGACGGGAAGCACTACAAATAATGGTGTACTGAAGTTTTGTTCATGCATCAACAGAAAACGGCATAGACATGTTCATTAAAATAGCAAAAGTTATCTTGTTAATCTAGCACTAGCATTAACACAGCTGACATGTTGTAGAATATCTATGTTGTGTGCATGAAACAATGACAGTCAAAACAACACTGTCTGAAATGGTGACATTTAATTAGCATTTCACCAATGATTTTGGCCCTCCAAGTCTATTTCTGAAACTGAAAATTAATTTCCAGTGCATTACTAATAAATCACTGTTGGTTATTAGAACAGAAGCCGCAGAAGAATTGCTTGAACCATCAACAGAGCGCTGCCATACTGCACTGTAATAGTTTATAGGGATGTAACGGTACGCAAACATGAGGGTTCGTACGTTCCTCGGTTTTGACGTCATGGTTCGGCATGGTTTCGGTACAGCTGGGGAAAAAACTAAACTTGCATAAAATTGCTTCTTTTTTTATTAGTCAGTGGATTACTGAGCAAACTGCTCTTTTTAAAATATATTAAACAATTAAAATTTTCCTGTGGATGAAAATCTAGCTCAGCTTATGCTCTAAACTAAAGGGAGCCTTTTTACATTATTATAAGGTTACAATTAACACCAGAGCCCAAACTTAAATTTAATTACCATTTATTTTTAAATATAATAATCAGCACTCAACTTAAAAAAAATAAATAAATAAAATTGTAAAACTTCTAAATTATAAAATTTCTATTTGTTGTTGAAATCTAATCAGTTACACAGTGGCTGTCATAACTTGTTTCATAACAGACTTATTTAAACATACATTAAATAAATAAGACATCACTAACAGGTAAAATATAATGAGTATATAGTCTAATATTTTGTGAAGTTCTCTTCTCTATACTCTTGATTTCTCTAGTGAACTATCGAGCTGTGGACACTGATGACTAGCCTGAGGTAAATGAAATGCTACGTGACATTTTGTTTATAAGCTGATTTAATCACATCTTTCTGCAGTTGAAACACTGATTGAGTGATCACATGATGCACGAGTTGTTCATTCATGTTTATCTGGTGTTAAAACTAGTAGTAAAGAGGAAGGGATGATCGATTGAACTGAGGTGTTAGTATACAGCGATCTGTCACGTCACAACAGCATTTATTGTTTGAATTTCCTGAAAAGAACTGACATAATTTAAAAGACAAGACTGTTTCTTGTCAAAAGTAGCAATATATAAAACTGGAAGTTTCCCGTGACGTTTCACTCGTGCAGTGGTTAAAACAACGCTGTATTTGATCGGTACACATGCGCACCGAAACGAAAGACCCGTACTGAAGATTTTTGGTACGAATACGTGTACCATTACACTCCTAATAGTTTATATAGTAATTAGGGGTGACCTCGAATAGGCGATGATTCAATGCTTCGACAGGAGGAGCCTGATTCGACTCCCAATCTTTTAGTCGAATATTCGCGGGGTGTTATGATCATGCCATTTTGGCTGTATGGGGTGCTCAGTGTCTGATTTCACATAGAACTACCGGTTTTCTCCCAATAAGTTAATATACAGCCTACATCTTGGCGGCAGGGATTTCAATCTTTACCTCGACTCAAACTGACACAGGCAGAGTGAAAGACTGGATTTTTTCAAACAGGTATCAGGGTACAAGTGATTTCAAACATTTCAGCTGGTTCATATGTATATCGTGTATTCTTCATCTCGTATAAGATGCATTAGGTTGAGTTACGCGGCTGTAAAGCCTTTCATTGTACGGTGATTATCTCTTCAGTGCGCAGCGTGAGTCAAACAACAATAATATTAATGACTATGACTGAGACTGTCATATACACATAACATTATAATGAGAACACTATTGTTAATAAAACGCTGTGAATTTTTAGAGTTTAGTTGCCGTGTTTCTGCACGTTGTTGCGTGAGGAACGCGTCCACAAAAGGAGTTCATTCAGAGCCGTGCGGACACTTTCATGTACTCGGGGCATTTTGTGCAGATTGTATAAATAATGAAGCGTATTCTATATGAGATAAATGATGAGTTAAATCCCATTGATTAAATAACATGCTATCAAAAGCTTCATTCTACTGGTCACCTTCAGCGCACGCAACTCAAAACAGAAATGCAGAACATTAATAACTATGTCATATACATAACGTTATAATGAGAGCACTATTGTAAAAAATGTTGTGAATTCTTAGGGGTTCGCTGACGTTTAATGTTACCTATCTTTTAATCAAAACATAAAACATTTTTTCCCCCCGTTTGTTTGTTTGTATCTGCGAGGCGTCCGTTACACATTTTCCCTGTGTTAACGTCAGTAATTATGGAAAGTCTGACTACTTGACTCTTGGTAATGTATTTTGCCCCCGCCCCCAAACATATGATTCGACTATATCGGCAAGATTCGAAAATCCCGATTCGACTATGAAAACCCTTAGTCGAGGACACCCCTCATAGTAATATGTAATGCAGGAGTATCTGAGGAACATCTTCACCGCTCTGCCTCATGAGGACTGCATGTTTTTCTGTCATTTACCGTGTGGGGCGTCAGTCAGAGCATCATCTCTTCTCATCCGAGACGCTGACGGCTGGAGCGATGATCGGACCGGACTGAAGCTCAGCGCTGTTCCTGCAGCTGAACACACACACAAGATCAGTCAGAGCACTGACACACACACACACCCCCCGAAGCCTCCATCACCTGTGCTCCGAGTCACTTCCTCCGGCCCGTCGGCGAGGGCGCTGCTCTGATCAAACACCTGAGACGAACCCATATCTGACGCTTTACCAATCAACCGGCTGAACGCAGACTCGCAGCCGTCAAACTGATCCGCTTCTGACTGATCTTCAGCACTGGAGTGTGCGCTTGAGACGGGGCCGGCCCGGTTCTGCCTCAGCGACTCGTTCAGGGGTCTGTCCTGATCATGAGGAGAGCTGTGACCCTGCTCGCTCTGTCTGATGGATAACTGCTCGGAGAGCCGCTCCAGCATCCGGTTTACAGTCTCGCTCCAGCCCTGACAGGATCCAGCAGAGATTAGCATGGAAACACGAAAGAGCAAGAGTCAGGAAGATTAAAAACACACAGTACCTGTGCTCTAGTGCTCTGATCACCTCGCACTGCATGTCTAGAGGATGAAGAGGAAGAGGAAGAGTCCATGTCTGGATGAGGCTGTAGCGGCTGGAAAACACCTGGAGAAAGAATATACTCTTCAGCACAAAGTATGCTGTGCTCGTATATGTTCTGCTCGTCTCGTGCACAGAGTGTAATTTCGGTCATCAACACATGGTGCACTCCTTTTTCCGCTTTTTTATTTTTTTTTTTTGGACCACATAAAACAGACCATGCACTAATGAGTCACAACCAAGAGACACCAAAATCTTGCTTAGGTTATCACTATGTTAATCATCACTATTTCATCTGTGACTCTCACATGAAATTGTAATTCACTGCTGCATTTAAAATATAAGCAGCATAAAATATAATGCATTCAAAATCTGAATAAAAGTGATATCCAGAAAGTCAGCAAAGAGGGCTTCCTTTATACTTCACTGGAGCAGTAAAGCACTTCAATTACAGAATATAATGCAATTAGTCCACCAACTATAATACAGTATTCACCTCTTACACAGGATGTGTGGAAAACCATTCGCGTTCATTTTTGGTGTGAAAATTATATTGTGGCAAGTTTGCTTTATTAGGGGCTAAGCACTGTTAGTCATCGTCTTCTGCTGGAGTCTACAGCAGCCCACAGAACCGCTTGTGGTAAAGTCTGAACATCGAGCACAGCAAATATGAAGTTTATAACTCATGTCCATTTTGTTGTTTGCAAATTTACAGAAGGCCATCTCTCTGCAATGCTGTGGTATATTCAGATCAAACTTGGTGTGTGTAATGACAACCACAACCTGAGGGTACTCGATCAGCTTTAGCACAGCACCACCTATTGGAGATATGGGAAATTACCCATCAGATTTCTGAACAGTTTGACCCAAAAACACAAGACTGGCCTTCTTAAATTCACTGCAGCTTACCGATTCAAACATCAGATCATCTTCAGACCATGCCTGCAAAAACTTATGGATTTCATGTTGATAGACTAATTTGTTATTGCTTCCCACATCAACAAACTGATGACATGATGCCAAACTGTGTCTGTATCTGTACAGCGCTTTAGCATATCGACACCAAACTTTGTGACACCGTCACCCAACACTGACCACACCACACTGATTTGAGGGCAGTGTTACCTATTCGTCTAAAGCGATAAGCAATTAAATCACATTACAAGTGTATTTATGGGTTTTCAACAATTTCGCCTAAAATCGTCAACAAACATCTTTCACTTTTTCAATTGGTCTGACTCTCCCTGCCATCTCGGTTTAGCAGCTCATTTTGCCTGTGTTGTATGATAATTACAACCTATAAAATGACTACTTAAAACCAACATGTCTGTATGGCTAGTGGATGTAACTGGAGGTCAAAGGTCAGAGGACGTGTGGTCACCTGAGTGCTCGGTGCTGGACAGAGCTGGTGCTGGACTCTGGAAGTCTCCATCATGCAGTGAAGTCTCCTCCTGAAGCACACTGGACCAGGACTGAGACGCTGAGCTGGTGTTCGCCGCACCTGCACACAGCACACCTGAGCGTCTGGGCTTCATACGCTACATAATCTAGGGCTGGGACAATTTTCAGATCCATTAATTCAAATTTAATGTTTTGCCACCATTTTATTTTTTAGAAATGGAAGAATCACGATTTTTGAATAGAAATATTACCAAACGTTAGAATTAGAGAATTTCACAATATGTCGGTGATAACAATGAAGAGAAAAGAACGATCCGACCGCATGTCGGTGCACGTGATTAACCGCTCACATGTGATGCGCTCATAGGCGCCATTCACACAGAATGTGCTTTGGTGTTGATAAAGATGCGACGCGGCAGTGGAATAGGAAAAAATGCAAGATGATGGGAGTTGAACTTTTAACTTGAGTGCTGCGTAGGCATGCATGATATTATCGGAGCAATATCGGCATCGGCCCGATATGAAAAATTATGCCGATATGTGTTGCCGATAAGAGGAATAGGGTTAACTCACATGTGCTCAGGGTGTGCTAGTGATTAGATCACGTCAGCAGTGTGGCTCATTCTTGAAGCAAAGTTTTGTCTGAATGATGATTAGTAGGGATGCACCGAATGTTCGGCAACCGAAATTGTTCGGCCGAAAATAGCAAAAAAAAACCTCTTTCGGTGTTCGGCCGAATAAGCGAAAAGACCGAATAAATTGTACCGAACAATGACGTGACGCGATCAAATAGAGGCGCGCACTAATGCAGCAAACACGTCTGCAGTGTGAAAGTATTTAAAACTGTCAGAGAAAGACGCAAAAATCATTACAAGCACGAAGCACCGACAGCGAGAGACTGCTTAGCGCTGCATCTCATGTCTCCGATGAGAAGAGGAAGAGCTGGTTGTTGCTGGTTACTGTGATGATTGAAATCGCCAAATGGCCTCAAACGATTAGTAAATAAACTGCAGAATGTTATGTTTTCAAATACACGCACGAATTTCATGCATTCAAACAGCGCTTCACGAGCTCGCGGCGCCAGGGTTCAAAGTCCAAAGCGAGGAAAATCTGCGCTAAAACACTGTTACTCATTATTTGCTCAGTAACATTTTTATAATTTAAGGACATGTGACAATGTGATACGTGCGACAAACATCTTCCCAAATTGGTAATGAGAATCATTTAAATATCTGCATGCTGTTGTCAACAAAAAGAAGCACTAAGATCTTCCTGTGGGTTTCTGCCAAAAGAAAGAAAAAAAAAAAAAAAAAAAAAAAAAAACAACAACTCCAACATTCATAAATGTTAGAATTGTAATTTTACTGTTCTGTAAAATAAAATTAAAAAAAAAAAAAGACAATAATAACAATAATTACCCTACCACAGCTCTATACATTTATTATAGCATTCACACGTAGTGTTCAAAATGGGATCTGTAATATATTGTAGTGCTGTCAATCGATTAAAAAAATTTTACTAATTAATCGCACATTTTTCTAAAATTAATCGTGATTAATTCCACCTAACATTAAAGTTATTAAATATACTTTTATATTGCAATAATTTCGCATTCAATCTTCAAATGTACAATGTACAAACAACATAAAGACAGTATATTTTTAATATTTCTTTAATGGCATCTTTTTTATGATTGAAGGCCAGCATCACTGATATCAATACTACTGATGTCTCTATAAAATAGTTTTTCCCCTGACTATTTAACCATTGACTGTAGCCATTCAGCATTACAGTATAATTGAGAGCTATCAATTTTAAAATTTATTAGACTTAACTTATAATTTAAGTGAACTTAAAACAATCTTCACATGAACCCATTATAATAAATGACATATTTACCTAGCTGTGCCCTTCTGCAGAAATATACAGAAAATGAATAGTTACCAAACACTAAATTCTAAATTAATAGATGAACCCATTAAAGCTATAAAAGTTATTGATTTCCTCTTTTTTTTTCTTTGGTTCTTGGATTAATAGCCATCACAGCAGCTGGTTATTAGCTTACTTGCCTGCTATAGCTTTAAAAGCTGCTGCTGCTGAACGTGACGCGGATCTGACATGCGTCTTATTTTCTCACAACTGTCTTTACCTTTTCTGACCCACTTCAGGTCTTAAAGTCTCTACTAATGCGTGGACGAGTTGAATCTGGTGTTTTAGATGAGGGAGACAGTGCTGGGGTGCCTCAGGACAGTTTTTAAAACCATTTCAAAGGCATGTTCTTAAATGTGACGCATATATAACATATTGCATGCATGCACGCAATTTTAAGACAGCTTTAATCGCCTTTTGGTAACTTCATGCCTTAACTGACAGCATAACTAGGACATTGCATGCACGTAGTTTCTTTCGCTGTTTGATATGAAATGATACAGGCTACAGCGCGCACCGGCACCTTTGTGCGTGTATTTGAAGAGCGCGCGCTACGAGCACAGGACTCGCGCCTGGCGCGGAGGTGAAGTTAGAGCGCGTCTGAAACGTCTCCCGTTTGATGTGGTCATAAAGACGTTCTGCATCTAAATAAACGCAATCCTTTTCAAGAAAAAAAGAGACCAAGGCAGCGGTTGTGAATGGGGTGGCCAACCCTAGCCCCGCCCCTGCGTTAATTGCGTTAAATATTTTTAACACGTTAATCAGAAAAAATTAATCGCATGCGTTAACGCGCTAATTTTGACACCACTAATATGTTGTAATGTTTTAAAAGCAGTCTCTTCTGCTCAGCAAGGCTGCATTTATTTGTACAGTAAAAATACATGCCTGATTCAAGAAGGGGGTCTCAAAAACGGCCAAAAAATATTTAGTAACTTTATTAATTTTAAGTTAAATTGTTCTTTGTTGGTATAATGTCTGATAGAATGTTAAAAATGTTCAGTGTTAAGTAAATATTTTTAAATTGTTGTTTTGTAATTGATTTTTTTTTTATTTGAAAAGCAGGACAAAATAGTAAAAAGCACATTTTGGCTATTTAATTTATGCAATAGTGAGAAAAGAAAAAAAAAAAAAGGGACAAAATAGGCCTACATGGGGGAAAAAAAAAAAACATGCGAAAAACCGTATTCGGCCTTCGGCCCAGTGTTTCATTTTGTTCGGCTTCGGCCAAGAATTTTCATTTCGGTGCATCCCTAATGATCAGATTCACTGTTTTGGATCGCTGCATTTAATCTGTGAAAGCACGTACAGAATGACGGGTTCGGAGTATGATAGAGTAAACAGTAACAGCACGTGCAGCGTCCTAACGCCTGCTCTGTAAGGAGTTTTATTTCTGTAGGGGGCGCTGTTGGCCTACTTCTAATAAAATGAAAGTAAAATACACAAATAACATTTAGACTGTTTCTGATTAAATAAAGCAGTAAATGATGTCATAAAATCATGAGTATGTTTTGATTTAAAGGTCAGAAGCTATAGCTTACATGAACAATTTTTTTTTTTTTTTTAATTCACAAATATGACACTTGTAAATTAATTGTATTTATACTGATTTATTCATTAATGTGTAATGCTATTTTTTAAACAAATTATGAGCTCTAAAAGATTTTCAGAATTTTTACAACTCTTTTGCTTTAGACCATTTACAAATGTTAAATCATAAAATAAACTGTTAAGGTTACCACTGCATCTTTCTGGTAAAAAAAAAATCCAGTGATTAATATATAGTATATTTACAGTTATTTTCAAATATTCAATGTACTGTCATTATAAAAGAACTATTATTGTTTATTTAATTCTAACAAATAAGTTCTTGTTAAAAACTAACCAAAATTAAAAATTATATATCCGTATCGGCATCAGCTATTGGCCAAAATGAGTTGAAAATTATCGGCATATTGGAAAAAAAATCCAATATCGTGCATCCCTAGCGCTGCGTTTTTAGAAAGCGGTTTCATGCATGAGACGCTGCAAGAGACGCGAGCGCAGTAGTCAAACATGTCCATGTTTACACAGAAAACAATGGAAAAGTAGCGCAATCTAATAAAAAACCTGTAACTACTACTGTATGTCTGATATTTGATGTTTGCATCATGGTGACAGACTGAAAGCAGCTGTTTTTACAGAACATGTCTAGTTATTAACAGTCTACTGCTGTTATACCTTCAGTCATTTTGAATTACCTTGACTTTTAAGATTTTTGAAGCATTTTCCTCGCATTATTTCTGAACATATAATATGCATAAGATAAGTTTGTACAAAATGTAGTTGTAGTTCATGCATCTTTTCTACAAAGATATTTAACAAGTGATTTGTTTAACATTTGCATCATGTTGACGTGTGGTGCACTTGGACTATAGAATTTTCTTTAGAGGGTTAATCAAGAAAAAGTTACTTGAATCATGTAGTTACATTTTCAAGATGACTAGTTAAAAAAAAAAAAAAAAAAAAAAAAAAATCGTCAAATGTTCTGAAAAAATTGAGATTTTAATTTTTTGCCATATGGTCTAGCCCTAAAATAAACCAACGAGGCACTTACCTGCCGCCACTCCTGCGTGTCTCAGGGAAGCGCTCAGCTCTCTGCTGTATTTGTCTATGATCTGCTGCACAGTGTCTCTCATCTCCTGTGCCTGGTCAGCGGTCATGTGACAGGAACTGGGTCCGGGTGAGGGGCCGCACACGTCAGGCTCGAAGCAGAGATGAGACGCATCTGAGAAGGAGATGCAGACATGAGCTCTGCTCCAGAAACAGACGGATCCAGATTCATCTTCCAGAACAAACTCTGAATGATCAAACACACCTGAAACAGCGTAACTGGGCTCATGCTCACTAGTGGAGTAGCTTCCTGTGGAGATCGTAGTGGACGAGAGATAGTCTGGATCAACAGCACCACAGCGCTAGCAAACAAACACAGAGCAGAGAGTGGTTTAACAGTGTGACTGCACAAACACACACTAAAACACCTCATTTGCTGAGCTCAGTTCAAGTGTAGAGACCTTCATTACCATACACGTATTACTCACATGTATGTCAGGTGCAAAACACTGTCATCATTGCTCAGACATCCACACACTCACACACACATACACACTCTCACACACACATACACACTCTCACTCACACACACTCTCTCACTCACACACACTCTCTCACTCACACACAGCTTCTCTAGCATAATCACTGGTGTGGCGGCACGCTCAGATTTGGCTAGTTTTCATCACTGGTCCACACACACCTGTGGACCTCAGGTGAGCCGTCAGTGAGGTCATGCGCGTCACATGATCAGATTACCGTCAGTGAGACACTGAACACAGTCTTACCTCTCGCTGGCGATTCATGCTGGATGGACCTAAGAAGAGAACAGGACGAGAAGAGTTTTACAGAAATAACCAGAGAAACGGGCGGGTGAAACCATCAAACATACTGGGATTTTACTATAGTATAGATCAAGAAACAATTGCTTGAAGGAAAAGTGATTCAGATGATACACACTTCTCTAACAAACACACAGTTTAGTTCTGAAGAGCATCACCGCAGGGGTGTGGACTCGAGTCACATGACTCGAGACTTGACTCGGACTCGAGTCCCAAATTTGATGACTTGCGACTCGACATAATTAAAGAAGACTTGAGACTCGACTTTGACAGCAATGACTCGAGACTTGACTTTGACTTGAGGCCTGTGACTCGGAAAGCCTTGATGATCAGATCAGCGGTTATCACTCTAGACGGCTGCAGCGTGCTTGCGCTTGACTGGCAATAAGCCAGAGACTGCGTTCAGGGAGCGCTTGATATACAGTATATGCTAGTATAAACTAATGGAGTAATAGCATAACTTACCACAAAAGAACAGAGAGAAGAAGAAAAAAAAAAGAAAAAAGGACATGATTGGTCTAGTCTTCGCTATCTTCGCTCGTGAAAAGCGCTGCCCTGCCCGGTTGATCGCCGCCAGCAGACACATGAGAAACGAGCGGTGCGGCCGCGATCACTGGTGCTCGCCTCATCATCATCGTGACCGCTGCTGTTAAATGCTAAACATATTCCTCACTTCTTTTGTTTGTCCGACACCTAGGTGCACCATGAGTGACGGATCCGCATCCCGCCACGACCCTCGCAGCTCTGCCAACTCGATGTGCTTTAATTTTCATTTTTATTGGTAAACACCTCTCCGAGACCCTTTTTTGTGTGTGTCAGATCTCCATTGTTTTTGTTCAATCAGCTGCATATTTTAATTGCATGTGCATTTTATTTTATTTAAACCTCCATTAAGTTTGGAGTTAATCCATAATCAAGATTTAAATCTGAGTTTAAAGTTATGGTGCAAATATTACTTAAATCCAGGATCAAAATGATGGGTTCAAATGTAAACCTGCTTATTTTTAAAGGTTTAAAGTTTGGTGAAAAATAATTATTAGATAAACCTTGATTTAAGCTAGATTCATTTAAGCTAATTAATCATTGCAAAAAAATTTAGCTATTATTTGAAGGAAAAAAAGCGGCAATTCTCTTAGTTCAATTCTCTAATAGTGTATATATATATCTATCTATAAAATATACTCAATTTTTCTCCCTCTTCACCAGGCACTCATTTCACTTTTATTTCTTTCGGGATAAATGAATTCACGTGTTGTAAATCAGTCTGTATAGCACATAGCGAATTTAGCGATCAACTATGCATATTATAAACTTAACATTTAACGTACAACATTTTGTCTTTGTGACTCTTAGTTATAAAGGATGGTAGCACAGCATTTTTGAAGGACTGTCTTCATGAGTTTGTCTGCATCCATATTGCAGGTTTGCTCTCACATGTAAAGTATGGTAGCAGTTATTTCTTCTAGTTCTTTCAAAGCAGTTCTTTCTGTGTTTCTGCTCACATGTTTTTAATCGGTTTCATTGAGCTTCCAAATAATGGCTCGTTGGCTTAGATATAACACCTAGAAGCATATATTCCTCTTATGCACACATGCAAAGTATTGCAGCTGTTATTTCTATGAAATTATGTTGTCTTTGCTATTCTGTTACTAATAAAAGAGTTTTTTTCCACTGCTTGTCCTATTTTGGCACAATCCCTAAATTGAACTCGAGTAGTTTTACTAAGGGCACCCATCTCACATGAAATTAAACTATGTAAAACATATTCTACCCGACTTCCTGATATAAATTATTATAAATTAGATACGGTAATTAATACTGAGACACTAATTTGGGCAAAGAGCACTAATGACTTGTTTAAGACTTGAAGCTAAAAGTTGAGGACTTGCAACTGGACTTGGACTTGTCTGTCTTGACTCGAGAATTGAATGCAAGACTTACTTGTGACTTGCAAAACAATGACTTGGTCCCACCTCTGCATCACCGAGCCTCTAGCTCTATTCTGCACAAACCAGTGGTTCTGATATGTATGTGCTCTAACCCAGAGGAGCAGTGAATGTGCGGTTTCTTACTCGCTGAGGCTGTAGAGTCACGCAGGAGCATTTCTCTCCAGGACATGCGGCTGAGTCTGCCTGTGACCTGTGACCTTTGACTCGCGCTGTGACCGTCTTCAGAGGAGACGGCGGGCAGAGACGCGCTGCTGGACTCGCTCACCTCAGCAGACTGCAGCTCTGCAGGAGCCAATCACAGAGCACAGACTGGTCACATGAGGTCAGGCACACTGAATGAGGACATGAGCGGAGCTGGTGTACCTGCGTCCAGACTGATATTGACTGGAGTGTCCACTTCCTGTATGGCACTGAGTTCATGCTGCTCCATCTGCTGTAAGAAGGCCAAACGGGCGGGAGGACGAGACACGGGTGGCTTTACTCTCCCACGATGCACTGGGGCTGGATCATGTACACAGTCTACGAGATACATCCAGCACCATTAGTGTGAGTGTTGGCTATTGTTTTTTAAAATCAATTTTAGTCCATCTTCATTTTCATTAACCAATATCAATTCTTAATCAAGATCTTTTAGCCTGTGCTGATTTTTGTTGATGCCTAAACAAAATATCACTAAACTTTATTTCTAACACTCCTGATTTTCAACAATCACAATATGCTTTGTGTTTTGTTACTTTTGATTTGAAATAGTCTCATCTTTCAAATTCTGTACATGATCACAAATTCAGATAAAGTGTTTTTGGTGCTCTTTAAAGTGCTGTAACAGATCTCTTCCTCTTTACTACTAGTTACAGCACCAAATAAATGTAAACAATGATGTAACATTAC
>JAFVLL020030777.1:6704-19204 GCA_021397915.2 Tor tambroides | reverse complement strand
ACCTCTGCAGGCGGTTCAGGAAGTGCTGTGCTCTGCCTGTGAGCAGCTTCCTGCAGTGTCCTGCTGGTCTGCTGAGTGTCTCTCCAGCGCTGCTCCAGCTCACGGCGTTTCTCCTCCAGCTCCTCCAGCAGAGCCAGCTGCTCCTGCTGCTGTCTCCACAGCGCCTCCACCTGCAGAGGAGTCCAGCCAGATCAACAGAGAAACATACACCATCTATGAGAGTAAACATATCACTTCAGACTCTGACTGGAGGAGAGACGCTCAAAGCTGTTGTTAAACAGCTGATGAGCAGTTACACACATGCATGTGTTTCACAACATCTTTGAATGGATGTCATTTAATCAGAACTATCAGTTTTATAAAAGGAATCATTACACATCACTACACTTGATTCTGATCAGTCATTTAGCTCTCAAACATCTCTCAAATATCTCTGTGCTACCCTGCAGTCTCTCTCTTTTCATACAAACACAGTTAGAACGGCAAAAAGCATCTTATGCCTCAAAACCGCTACTAATTGTTGTAAAAATGGCCTTCAGTATTACTGTTCTGGTAAGACAGGGATTTTAAGATGGCAAGAAACTCCAGAGTCTTCATTTATTGCTAGATATCTTTCTTAACAGAGGTTAAAAGAATCTAAAAGTTAGATTAGTGAGCTGGTTTAAACTCAAATCAATATTTCTTGTCCATGTAGTTATTAATCTGGTAAGTGGCCATATATTAAGTGTGATAGAGCACGCTGGTGTCCTCATGAGGTCTGTGCTGTCTGAGCTCAGGTCAAGTGTAGAGGCCTTCACAGAGCGCATGTGTTTCACAAGCACTTCAGGACCAGTAGAGTCTCATCACAGCTCAGTGTGTTTGTATGATCCACACAGACAGTGATGTCCTGACTCACATGGGTCGGCCGGTCCGTGTGTGCGCTCCTCTCGCTCTCTGGCCTCAGATGGAGCCGCTCCTCCGGCGGCAGCAGCGTTCCTGCCACCACAGCTTCATCGCTTTCATCAGGAGCTGAGGAACCAGAACACACAGCAGATCAGCTTAAGAGTCCCTAACACAACAATGCAAGGCAGCTGGATTATAAAAATATATATTAAATTGAAAAAATAAAGGAAATTAAATGTAGTAATTGACACACTTAAAGGGTCAGTTCAAATAAGAAAAGCTCATGCACTGTAAGATGCACTTTAGGCTGTTCTGTTTGTTAGGATATTGATGTTGAAACACTAATGTTTCTGCCTTTGAACTGGTATAACATTTCATAGCAGTGTCATCTGAAATTGTAATACTAACCATGGGGAATTTTATCATGATTTATCGTCAAACCGGTAATCGTTGCATCCCTCGTGTGTGAGTGAGTAGCGAAAGCTGACTGTTTACCGTCCTCAGTGTGCGCTGTGCTGGGCGTCTGCTCCTCTAAACTGCCTCCTGATGCTTTTTCCTGGCTGCTTAAAGATCCCGTCTCAACACTGAAAGCTTCCTCCTGTGCGTCTGCATCATGTGACGTCGCTGGCCTCTCAGCGGTCTGCTGACTGGTCCTCTGGTCTCTCTGTCTCCTGATGCGCTCCAGCAGTCTGCTCAGAGCCCCTCTGCCCGGCTCAGCCGGAGGAGATGCTGCCGAAACAGAAGAGACCATCACTGAAGCTTTGATTCTGACTGCCGTCCCATCAGGTGACACGGCGCTCTCTGATTGGCTGCCTACCTGGAGTTTCAGCCACCGGGGTCTCAGGCTCCTCCCCTTCAGGTGCACATTCAGGGTCAAGGGTCACATCCAGCTCCTCATCCTGACTAGCAGCAGACAGAGGAGGAAGAGGTTCGGGTACCAGCTGCAGCATCAAGTCACCTTTGACCTCTGGAGATGATCACATGATCGAGAAAACAACAACAAATGTCTTGAGCACAAACGCTGCAGAACGACTCACTCTAACATTTAATGTGTTATTGGTCTACTCATATCAGTAGGATCTACAGCAATAGTGAAGACACTTATACAGCGGTGGCCAAAATTAGTATTATCAGCAGCTAAATAATGCTTTTAAGTCAGTTAATTCTATCTTTTGCTGAAGTGTGTCAACAGTAAATATCAGTTTACATTTCCAGACATTGATTTAGCCATTAATTGTAATAATCCAGTGAGATTTTTGAGATCTGATCTGATCATCATCCAGTCTGTCTGGAATGACATGAAGAAACAGAACAAACTGAGACAGACTAAATCCAGAAGAACTGCGTCTCCAGGTTGTTCTGTTTCTTCATGTCATTCCAGACAGACTGGATGATGATCAGATCAGATCTCAAAAATCTCACTGGATTATTACAATTAATGGCTAAATCAATGTTTGGAAATGTAAACTGATATTTCCTACTGACACACTACAGCAAAAGATAGAAATAACTGACGCAAAACCATTTTTAGCTGCTGATAATACTAGTGTTCTAATCATTTAGGCCACCGCTGCGGTTCCCCTTCCATTCTGGGGCGCAGGTGTATTGTGTTGGAGAGGTGGAGTGAGAGCACATACTGCGCTCCTCCGTGTAGACGTCCTGAAAGGCGATCTCGAGCTCCCGCTGCTGCTCGTCTCGCAGCTCCTGCTGTCTGCAGAGCGGCTGGAAGATCTGCGGCGGGACGCTGCTCACCGTGTGTCTGCGGCGCATCAGATCGGCCTGCTGCAGACGCTCCAGCTCACAGAGCAGCCGCGCTCGGTCCTGCAGACGCAGCGAGACACACATCAGAGTCCTCAAGCGCTCAGGACTGCCCCGCGCATCAGTCAGAGCTCTACCTGCGTGTGCTGCTCTCTGCGCAGCGCGTGGCTTCCTCTCAGCCGTGCTTTCTCCAGCCGCTGCTGCCGGTCACGAGCCTCCTCCCGCTGCAGCTCCTCCAAACGCTGCACCTCCAGCACTGCGGCCTGCTGAGCGCTCAGCTGAGACACACAACACACACCGCTCACATGAGGGCTGCTGGACAGAATCCACTCTCTTCAACAACTCTAGCATTGATTCTGAGCTTGTTTTTTCCACACATATGGCGTGCTCTACACAGAATCGTGTGCATTGCTTGACAGTGTGTGCTTCCACTCGCTGCTATTTCAGTGGTTTACTGTAGATATGCTTTCATTTCTGGCGTTTGGAGTGCAGTACGTATTAGATGCACAAACTCATGTACTGACACTTTCTCGTGGGTTTTGTGTTTGTTGTCCTGAAGCTCGATCGCGGCTGCAGTTAAATGCACTTGCGTCTCTGAATACTTTTATGATAGGAAATTGATGTAGACAGTTTTCAGAACAGGACAAAACATCTGATGTGTGGAAACAGATCTGAGCATTAGTGTGAATGAAGCCTGTTAAAACTGCCACCGTCTATGATCTCATCAGTAATAATCAAACAGGAATAGTGCTGAGGAAAAAAGAAAAACCTATAACTATGATTGTGTGTAAGCTTTCAGATACTTAAAGCACTCTCAGATACTGAAAGTACTTTTTGTTTATCACTTGTAATTGTTTTCCCCCTTTATTACTTCATATTTGCTTGTATGTTTTGAAGCTATATTTAGTTAGTTAAATTCTTAACAGTTGTTTTGATTTATTATTAATGTGTAATTACTTATAAAGTGGCCTGCTTATGTAATTTAAAAAAAATAATAAAAAAAAAAGCACAAAATAAATTATATAAAATTAATATGAAAATGTAGCCATGTGCCGTAATATTGAAAATTGAGGATGAGACACATGGTGATATCAAATTGAATCGAATTGTTGACAATCATAATCAAATCGAATCGTGAAACCAGTGATGATTCACACTCCTAATTCACATCACAACAATACTGATCAACATATAAGAGCAACACGAAAAACACGTGAGGGAAAATTCAATAAGTTCAATGTTAATAACACATCAATTTGACACTCCATGACAACATAACACTGAAAACCCTGAAATGACCAAAAACAACCCATCATGCCACAAATGTGGTCAACTGAGCCTACACTGAACTGAAAGACCTACTTCAGCTGGATTCTGATGTGTGAAGACGCATAACGGAGGCAAAATCAGATGAACGGTGTGGGAAGAATGGATGAGTTCTTACACTCTTGGGGAGTCTGAATAAAACAACTGTGCATGTGAACATTGCTGCTTATAATAATGTACTGCCATTTTTGGGGCACATAAATGAATATATCGTCCTTGCATTCACTAGGCATCAAACAGTGTGGAAAACATGCCTAGATTAGATTTAACTAGATTTCACTTTAAGTTAATCCTTGCATTAATGATTTTGAATCTACTTGGCTATAAAGGCTGTTTGACAAAGCTGATTACTCAAACTTATTTCCTTCAATCAGAGGTAATGCTTAACTAAATTGAGAAATATACTGAACATAAAAGCTCAATCACAAGTGTATTTTTCTTTCATGTCATAAGCTCCGATCCGTGTGTATGTTTCATGCATGTACCTGCTGCTGTGTGTCGCTCTCTCGGTCCACAGCGGCTTGTGTCATGTGACAGTGAGTGAGAGAGAACCGCTCCGCTGCGGCTGACCTCAGCGGACGAGGCGTCTTCTCCCCGATGCTCTGAGAGAGGAAACACCACAGTCATCACACAGCTCAGTAACAGCTGATTGAGTGGAGGAGAGCAGGCTGTACCTCCACCGGGTCTGGAGGCGGCGGCGGCAGACTGGACACTCTCTCGGCTCTCCTCTTCTCCTCCAGCAGAGCTCTCCTCCGCGCTTCAATGTGCCTGTTACCACAATCAGTTACAGCTTACACATGATCATCACACAGCATGGTAACTGGATCACTTTCAGACATTGAATTGTACACAAGCTACAGGTGCAAGCCCAGAGCATGTGTAGAAATGCGTGCGGACCGGCGCTGCTGCTGCTCCTCCTCATGTCTGCGGGCGCCGAGCTCTCTCAGAGCCTCCCGATGCCTCTCCTCCGCACGCTCCTGCCTCTCCACGCTCCTCTGAGCCAGCGCCTCCAGATCCGGCTCCTGCACACAAACCACACCGCTTAAACAACAGCACACCCCAAAACAGCTCCTCTGCAGTGAATGGGTGCCGTCAGAATGAGAGTCCGAACAGCTGATAAAAACATCACAATAATCCACAGCACTCCAGTCCATCAGTTAACATCTGGAGAAGACAAAAGCTCAAACTAATCCAGCATTAAGACGTTTTTAACTAAAATACCATAGAGTTCATAATCCATAATAACTCTTCCTCCAGAGAAAAAGTGCATCTCCTGTTGTCTCTCGCATCTAAATCCAGCCACATATTTGTTTAGAGCTGTTTTGTCTTGTAAACGCTGCTTGATCTGTGCAGATTTCTCTCCTGATTCAGACCAGAACACTTTTTCACTGGAGGAAGAGTTATTATGGATTATGAACGCTATGGTATTTTAGTTAAAAGCATCTTAATGCTGGATGTGTTTCAGCTTTTGTCTTCTCCAGATGTTAACTGATGGACTGGAGTGGTGTGGATTATTGTGATGTTTCTATCAGCTGTTTGGACTCTCATTCTGACGGCACCCATTCACTGCAGAGCATCCATTGCTGAGACACTGATGCAGTGACACATTACTACAAAATAAACTGAGGATGAGCAGATTTTCAGCTTTGGGTGAACTAAAGAAACAGTTCCTCTAAAGGAAGGAACTGAAACAGACAGACTCTTCAGGTGCATCTAACCCATGCCTGGTGTTCACTGGCGACTCACGTTCTCCCGAGCGCTGCGCTGTCCGTGTCCCACAGACCCCAGGCTGAGCTGGTAGTGTGTGGATAAGGCCTGTAGTTTGAGCGTCTGCTGCTGCTGCCACTCGAGCTGCAGGGAGTCTGCGAGCATCTGCAGCTGCTGCTGTCTGCGCTCCTGCACCTGTCTGCGCAGCTGCCGCGCGATGAAGCGCTCCTGCTCTCGCACCTGCAACACAGACAACACAGCTTGACATCCTCAGAGTCTTACACAGAGAACAGATCATGCAGTCAGTGCACTGCTCCACCGCATACACTACCGCTCACAGGCTTTTCAGCAGTAAGAGTTTTAATGTTATTTATTTATTTAATTTTTTTTTTTTTTTAAGAATTCTCTTCTGCTCACCAAGCCTGCATTTTGATCCAAAATACAGCAAAAACAGTAATATAGTAAACAAATTTCACAATTCAATAGAACTGTTTTTTTGAATACATTTTAAACTGTAATTTATTTCTGTGATCTGCAGCTGTATTTTCAGCTTCATTACTGCAGTCTTCAGTGTCACATGATCTTCAGAAATCATTCTAATATGCTGATTTACTGCTCAACAAACATTTCTGATTATTACTACAATTATTATTATTATTAATATTTAACAATTAAAACAGTGGAGTATATTTTTTTCAGGATTCTTTGATGAATCAATTTTCAAAGATCAGCATTTATTTGAAATAAAAAGCTTTTGTAACATTATACACATACCTTTTTTGGGGAAAGACATTTTAGAAATGAATACTTTTATTTAGTAACAATGCTTTAAAATGATCAAGAGTGATGATAAAGACACTTATAATGTTACAAAAGATTTCCATTTGATTTTCCATTCCGTTTTTCTAATCTTTCTAATCATCGAAAAAAACTGAAAAATTATACTCAGCTGTTTTCAACATAATAATAATAATAATAATAATAATATTAATAATAATAATCAGAAATGTTTCTTGAGCAGTATATTAGAATGATTTCTGAAGATCATGTGACACTGAAGACTGGAGTAATGATGCTGAAAATACAGCTGCGCATCACAGAAATAAATTACAGTTTACAATAGATTCAAACAGAAAACAGTTATTTTAAACAGTAAAAAATATTCCAAAATTTTACTGTTTTTTTGCTGTACTTTGGATCAAATAAATGCAGGCTTGGTGAGCAGAAGAGACTTCTTCAGAAGAGAAAAATATTAAAAACATTATTGTTCAGAAATTTTTGACTGGTAGTGTAGGCTACCGTTATATGTGCTCAATTACACATCACTCTTCACAAACAGTAACAGTAGTGCTTCATGCCTTATAGTCGTACTCGGAGTATTCATGTCAACGCACTAATTAGCACATTGCACACCATATCGAGCTCCCTAGTGTGCCAAACACAAAAGAGCTACTACTGCCGTGTTAGGCCTCAGTCCTCGGTCTCATCTCTACCTGCTGCAGGCGCAGTCTCCTCCTCCTGTCCTGCTCCTCTCTCAGCAGCTGCGCCTCCTCATTCGGGCTGAGCCTCAGCACTTTACCCCTCATCATCTCACACAGCCTTTCTGTCGATTAGCACCATACTTCACCGCGGCGCACAGCAGACTCGAGACGCGGCTCCGTGTCAACAAACGCCAACGGCTCCTTCAACGCAGCGATGCGTCACTTCCGCTGTTTAAAACACCCGCGGAACGGCGCGCGCTGTTGGCTTGAATTATTTATTTGTTCGCGAAACATACAACAAAAAATCTCACGTACGAGGGAGATTAAGTTAACTATTCTTACAAATATACATGAAAATAACAGAAAGCATTCTTTTTTATGCTAAAGGGAGATTACAAACGAACAGTCGTGATGTTTAAATTACAAAAAAATGTTGATGGTTAATTATTGTCATTTATATTCAAATAATCTGATATGAATAGTTAAAAAAACACTTGTATATACAAAATAGATTTTTTTTAAATTCCGTAAAGCTCGTTTCAACTTTGACCCCTGCCAAGCCTCGCGAGATTTGCGCAGCAGCTCTCGTTCGCGCAGCAGTAGGGCGCAGAATCGCGTAGCTTCAAAACTACAACGCAAACAAAGAAAGAAAAGCAGAAAACCGAGTCACTTCATAGATGTAAGTATGTGGCAGAATATTTAATCTCTGACATGATTAAATCTGTCAGCTCGTATCATTCTGTGTGTACGAAGCGCGTATCAGTGGCTGTGTCTGGGCACTATACGGTGTTTCTCTGTTTATTTTGCTCCTTAGATCACATTTCTGCGGATCTTAAAAGGTCTTTAAAATCTTAAAGTCTCCCCTCCGAATTAAGGTCTTAAATCAAAGCAGAAAGTCTTAATTTCATAAAGTCGTGGCATTAAATGTTGCATGCACCGCAAAAATGAATATATTTGCCAACATGTGTGTCTTGTTTTCTAATATAGATATCTAAACATCCTTAAATCAAGATGCTTGAGATGCTAAATGAAAATATGAAGTCTAGTTTTCTGGAAAATTCGCATTTGCACTGGAAAGCAAGACAATAATTAAGAACATTGCTTTACTGCAGTGAGATCAGAAATTATTTCCATATTCTAGATAAGCTTGTGTGTGTGTGTGTGTGTGTGTGTGTGTGTGTGTGTGTATAAAATGAATGAAAGACTAGTGGAGTTCGGTTGGGAGTTATATTTTTAAGTTTTGAAGAGGTTAATACAAAACAATGTGTTCTCTTTAGACATTTGCATTTAGAGAACATATTGTGTTCCATTTAGTTTACTCTTCTTACTGTTCTTTAATTGGTCTTAAAAGGGGTTAAAAGTCTTATACTTACCTTAATCAGACTTGTAAAAACCCTGTTCTGGTATCACTGTGTCAAAACCCAGCCGTTCACTTCATAGTATAGTGCTGCCAAACGATTAATCGCATCTAAAAGAAAAGGTTTTGTATACATAATAATTTGTGTATTTGTTCTGTATAAATGCACACACATGCATGTATATATTTGAGAAAAATATGTTGTTAATATTTTCAATATATTTATATATAATATAAACTACATGAATATAAAAATATGCATGTAAATATTTTCAAAATATATACTGCATGTGTGTGTATTTATATATGCATAACAAATATACTCAACACACACATGTAGTATTTATACAAAAACTTTTATTTTGGATGCAATTAATCGCAATTAATTGTTTGACAGCACTAATCCCGCACTGTGTGTGTGTGTGTTGAAGTGTGTGTTGAAGTGTGTGTGTGTGTACTTGTTTTTATATCCCGGTGGGGACTTAAACCTGAATACACACAGACTCATGGGGACTTGTGTCACGGTGGGGACCTAAATTGAGGTCTCCACGGGTAAACAAGCTTATAAATCACACAGAATGAAGTTTTTTGAAAATGTAAAAATGCAGATAATTTTCCTGTAAGGGGTAGGTTTAGGTGTAGGGTTGGTGTAGGACGATAGAAAATACGGTCTGTACAGCAGAACAACATTATGCCTATGAGAGTCCCCACAAGGATAGCAGAACAAGTGTGTGTGTGTGTGTGTGTGTTTATAACACGTGTGTGTGTGTGTGTGTGTGTGTGTGTGTGTGTGTGTTTATAACATGTGTGTGTGTGTGTGTGTGTGTGTGTTTATAACACATCTGTGTGTGTGTGTGTGTGTGTGATCTCTCTCTCTCTCTCTCTCTCTCTCTCTCTCTCTGTCTCTCTGCAGAGCTGCAGTGGTCAGCATGATGTCCGGGGGTCCTGCGGTGCGCGTCAGCATCGAGTCTCAGTGTGAGCGTCAGGTGCAGGAGGTGTCTCTGGACGGTCTGGAGACGTACGTGCCTCCGCTCTCCATGTCTCAGAACCTGGCCAAGCTGGCGCAGCGGATCGACTTCGACCAGAGCTCGGACTCAGAGCAGGACGGGCCGGAGCGGGAGAGCCGGGAGCCATGGAGCAAGCCGGAGCCGGAGGAGGACGAGGGTGTGTGTGTGTGTGTGTGTGTGTGTGTGTGTGTGAGTGAGTGTGTGTGTGTGTCTCGCTGTGTGTGTGTCTCGCTGTGTGTGTGTCTGGCTGTGTGTGTGAGTGTGTGTGTGTGTGTGTGTGTCTCGCTCTGTGTGTGTGTGTGTGTGTCTCTCTGTGTGTGTGTGTGTGTGTGTGTCTCGCTGTGTGTGTGTGTGTGTGTGTCTCGCTGTGTGTGAGTGTGTGTGTGTGTGTGTGTGTGAGTGTGTGTGTGTGTGTGTCTCGCTGTGTGTGAGTGTGTGTGTGTGTATGTGTGTGTGTGTGTGGGGCTGCAGCTCTGCTCGTGACTCAAGCGCTGCTCTCTGCTGACAGGTGCGGTGAAGTTCCAGCCGTCGCTGTGGCCGTGGGACTCGGTGCGTAATAACCTGCGCAGCTCTCTGACGGAGATGTGTGTGCTGCACGACGTGCTCAGCGTGCTCAAGGAGAAGAAGTACATGGCGCTCGACCCCGTGTCCCAGGACCCCAGCGTGACCAAGGTGCGCTCCGTCTCCTCGTGATTAGGGGTGTGCCTCGTTGACAAAAAATTACATCTTGATATTTTCTGGGATTTTTTCCATAACGATAATTAGACTATGTGTGATTTTTTTTTTTTTTTTACATTACATTTTACATTTTTACACTCTCTATTAAAAGACCTTCAAAATGATGTATGATTTATTGGAATGGGATGAAAAATGACTGAGCTCCACCTGTTTGAAGCCGGGGGAGTCAGCGAAGTACATTTAGAGAAACACTGATTTAAAGTTTCCTGGAGGTTCCCAAGCAAAATCACCAGCAACATTACATCTTTTCCTCCACTTCTTTTCTTAATAATCATTACCAGATTAATAATCACAATATAGCTATTTTTTATTTTATCTTTGTTGTTATAAATAAGAACCGATGCAAAAAAATAAACAAATATAAGAAACAAGTATTACCTACTTTTTTTTTTTCATTTTACATCTAAACACAAGCATTCAAGTGAGGAAAACAAATCACTTCAGTGTGTTCATTAAAAATAACTAGATTATTAGAACTACAAAAGCAGTTCAATCAAGCAGTGAGTGATTCGTTAGATTAACATTAATGAGGCAGACGGCTTGTATATTAAGACACAGTGTAATGTACGGCTCTAATATAATCTTACACATCCAATGTTTCTCCCCAAAGTTCCTCAAACGTTCGCTTAAGATATCACAGATTATGTTTGCATGAATACTTCAGTATATTTAGCCTGCTGTAAATCTGTGTATAGTGTATGGGGATAGAGCAATATCAGTATCACATTTGAATCATGCTTATTTTTGAAGAAAAGAAACGGCACTCTTCGTGTGATATTAACTATATGAAGTGATATAAACATATACATTTTCTGCCCCATATCTTGAATTCTGAATTCAAGTTCAAAATTCAAATATTGAATATTCTCAATAATGTCAAATCCCTCATTGTTAAAAGAACAATTACGATGTTATCGCAAACACACCGCTACTGTGACACGTCTCCTGCTGTGTTTAGTAGGGCTGTCAAAAAAACATTTGCGTTTCGAATATCCGTCAAATTTAAAATAAAAATCCACAGTCGAATGCAAAAACGTTGCATTTGTATTAAAGTATACATACCTGCATGATGCTGTTTTGTTTCTAATTGTTTAAGCAACTTCATTAATTATATATGGTTTATAAACATTATTTTAAACATTATGCACAAAGATAGTGGTGTTATTTTATTGCTTTGAAGAAACGTGTATTAGTAATATTTTGCTCGATGCGTCTCTTGTGGCCTCAGGAGAGAAGCCAAAAGCTTTTCCCCCCTAACAGAAATGATGCCTTTTAAATTTGAATGTAATTTGAATATTGATAATATTTAAGTACAAAATTTCGAATGTAGTTTTCCAGCTGTTTTGACAGCGCTGGTGTTCAGACCCCGCAGGTGTTCCAGCTGATCAGTAAGAAGAAGTCTCTGGCCACGGCCGCCCAGCTGCTGCTGAAAGGAGCGGAGAAACTCAACAAGTCTCTGGCGGAGAACCAGGAGCAGCGCAGGCAGAGGGACTTCAACTCAGAGCTGCTGCGTCTGCGCTCGCAGTGGAAGCTGCGCAAGCTCGGGGACAAGATCCTGGGCGATCTGAGCTACCGCAGCGCCGGTAATGCAGCGACTCTCTCTCTCTCGCGCGCTGACGTCTCTGACGCTGCAGTGCTGCAGGCTTCATGTGTGTTTGCTGCTCTGCAGGGTCTCTGTTCCCCCATCACGGCACGTTTGAGGTCATCAAGAACACAGACATCGACCTGGATAAGAAAGTGCCTGATGACTACTGTCCGCTCAAGGTGCAGATCCCAAGCGACCTGGAGGGATCGGCGTATATTAAGGTAACACTCGGTTATAGATGAGCTCTCCTGTCATCACATGCTGTTTTTCACCAGATGAACCCTGTCTGTGTGTTTCTCCAGGTGTCCATTCAGAAGCAGTCTCCTGATATCGGAGACCTCGGCACAGTCAATCTCTTCAGAAGACAGCCTAAAGCCAAACCCGGTAACGCCAGCTAGAGAGACTGATGAGAAATGCTGCTTTCAAACAATACTTACCTTCGTAGATATAAGACTAATGGCAGAAAATACAGCCATGAGTGACCCTGGAGCACAAACCAGTCATAAGGGTCAATTTGTTTGAAACTGAGATTTCACATCATCTGAAAGCTGAATAAATAATCTCTCCATTGATGTATGGTTTGTTAGGATAGGACAATATTTGTCTGAGATACAACTATTTGAAAATCTGGAATCTGAGGGTGCAAAAAAATCCAAATA
>JAFVLL020030776.1:25073-46887 GCA_021397915.2 Tor tambroides | reverse complement strand
CGGTAGCCATTCGCTTCCATTGTATGGAAAAAATATGGAACCAAACAGTTGAGAGTAGCCATTGACTTCCATAGTATGGAAGAAAAAAAAAGAAATTATATGGAACCAAACAGTCGACGGTAGCCATTGACTTCCATAGTATAGAAACAAAAATATGGGACCAAACAGTTTTTAACTTCCAAAGTATGGAAAAAATAAAATAAAATAAAATAAAATATGGAACCAAACAGTTATTAACTTCCATAGTATGAAAAAAAAAAATGGAACCAAACAGTTGACGGTAGCCATTGACTTCCATTGAATGGGAAAAAAATGTATGAAGGTCAATGGCTACCGTCAACTGTTTGGTTATACCCATATTCTTCAAAATATCTTCTTTTGTGTTCAGCAGAAGCAAGAAACTCATACATGTTTGGAACAACATGAAGGAGAGTAAATAATGACAAAATCATTTCACCATTTTTGGGTGAAATATGCCTTTAAATCAAGTTACATATACAGTACTTGTAAAGCAGGATAAGATATGAAGTCTTAATTAAGTCCAAATTAAGTGGGTTTTTCCTTAAAAAAAATCTGTCAGTGGGGTTGGAAAAATAAACTTCATTCTTAAATAATGAAGTTAATATATATAAAAAAAATATAGACATCTTAATATCTAAAATAAACTATCTAAACTGAATTATTTTAGATATTTGAATGCGAAAACAATATTGTGTGTTGCATCACTAACTCCTGAATTCATATCGTGGCTTTATGTTGCATCTTTTTGCATCTTCTTTGCATGAGCGAATTCCTCGCTAGTGATGTTGAGCGAGATTCCTCACAATCCTCTAAACCTTTGGCTCAACAAACACAGCTTGATTTAGGAGGCCGTGGGCTCTCGCTCATGGGCATTAACTCGCGCTGTGTTTACTATGTCGTCCGACCGCAGTATGTTGTGCGCTCAGATCCAGTGTTTTCGGACATGCTGAAAGTAAACATGTCCATGTTTCCCCTGAGGCTGCGGCTGAATGTGTTGCATAAGCAGCGTGAGGCTGGGGACGGTGGTTTATATTACCTCTGCTGGAGGAGCAGCGTGTTTTATTGAGACAAACAGCAGCTGTATTTAGATCCACCCTGTTCGCTGGAGATCAAATGAATGTCTCTCTCATTCTCTGTTTTGACTCGACATGATTTATGCGGCTCCGTCGAACCACCTACAAAGGTGTTTGAGCAGACGCGACCGTCTGAGACGCCCTTCCCAGAATGCTCAGCTCACCATTAGGCCTGCTAGACTTCTGTCGTGTCAAATTCAAATATATGATATATGTTGAACAAACGCTTCTCTGCTATCTGCTGTGTTGTCACAGTCTCTTCTCAAATGTGCATGAAGTGCATGAGATGCATGTCTTCTGGCATGATGCCACTTTCCATTAGAGTTTTTTTTTTAATTGCTTAGCTATTTAAAGTTGCAGTTGAGGCTCAGTGAAACCATTCACTCGAATCTGCAAGCAAATTATCTGCTTTGCACTCAGTTTGCAATTGTAAAACAAACTTTTTGAAAAATGTTAAACGCAGTTCTCTACATTAAGCACGTCATTCAAAACAAACAGCTCTTGTGTAGCTCTTGTACTTAAGTATTAAAAGTAAAAAGTACTGACTGATGAATATTTATTTTGCAATTTTATATACTCTATCCTCCTGCTAAAAAATACATGTCATACACTGATCACTACTGATAATTCAAGTGTGCAAACAAGTGAAAATAACAAAATATACCATATAGTATATGTAGAAATGAGGGGGGAAAGTGTGTTGGCAAATATAAATATAGCTACAAAATAAAAACAGAGGTCACATTTGGCAAAATGTGTTATCATTTTAGGAAAACACTTTTACATCATTTGAAAGTGCTATAGCAGCATGGTAGCATGGGCATTCATTTGCACTATTTTAACATTAACCCCATTGAACATCAACCCTGTTCAGGTGATAATACACAAATATGTCTATGTTTAAGCATTTCATACAGTGGGCTTAAACAGCCCTTTTACAGCAGCTTTAGTTCGCAAAAAATGGACTCTCATGACCTAAATAGGATATACATATAAAGTAATAAATGCTAAAATTCGACATTAGTAACTTACTTTTCACACCATCAGTTGCGCATGCACTCAAGCTCCGAGGATTTCCCATTCTTGGCACATTTTGTGTCAGACCTGTGAATTCAGTGATTTGTTAACTGGAGACTCGCTCTAACCGGATGAATCAGTGATTTGTTGACTCGAAAACAGCTGCAATTCGCTCAATCCAATTCATGAATGAATCATTCGGTGTGATTTGTGAACCAATTTAACAGGCTCTTTGAAAAAAATCAGCTCTTTCACAAATCATACATCGCTATCGCTATAGTGCGTGACGATTTCTCCAGTTCAAAACCACAAGGAAGTAAAAGTAAACGTTTCCCAAAGTAAAAATACTCCAGTAAAGTACAGACACTTGAGAACTGTACTTAAGTACAGTAACGAAGTAAAAATACTTACTGTCCACCACGGTAAGAATTGAACTAGTTTTTAAGCAGTTTTGCTACCAAGAGATGTGTAATGTTTTGCATCTTGTGTGCATGTTTTATAGAGTTTAGGGAAAAGGTGCTACAGCTTCAGAAATTGTAAGCAACTGTAAGCAAAAAAATAAAGAAAGAAATGGCAGAATGGCATTGCACAGACGGGGCATTTTCTTTACAAACACTGTCTCAGATGATCTAAGATAGAGTAAGTGGACAGTGAGGAGCTCACTGGACCTCATCATAACACCACAACCATCCAACATCAACATGAGAAGGAAATAACTCACACATGAGAGAGAGAGAGAGAGAGAGAGAGAGAGAGAGAGAACCACTTTCTTTGTTGTCTCAATGCTTTGGCAATACAAAATGTATTTTTGTCATGCCAATAAAGCTATTTGAATTGAGAGAGAGATAATAATACCAGTGCATTTTGACCTTGTCGGGACATTTTTTTGGTCCCCATGAGGAAAGCAGTTTATAAGGTTAGGGTAAGGTTATAGAAAATACAATTTGTACCGTATAAAAACCATTATACCTATGGAATTAACCCATAAAACATGAAACCTGTGTGTGTGTCTAACTGAGAGAGTGCTTGTGTTGATTTAAACCAGTCCCTGCACTGCTGCTGCCAGCTCACATGGTCAGATATCTCACACATATACACACACATATATACACACTGACCTCTCGTGACCCCTTGTGTGACCTGTGCTCTATTAGGCTCCTGTCACTGCGTCACAAGTGTTCGACCCCCTGCACATGACAAACTGTGAGGTGCGTTCAAAACTGGCACACGCATCGATGTTCTGGCACGCGCTTAACACACACACACACTCATCAGACACAAACAGACTTTCAGTCAAATATTTACACAGACACAGAGTTCAGAGGCTGTAATTCTGTCAAACACTGCTGGCGCTGAGATGTTAATCAGTCTCGTTCATGTTCACTGCTCTCTGTACATTTGTTTTTCTTATCTTTTCTTTGTTTCGCTGTTGGACTGATCTTCTCGCTGAGTTTATCTGACTGCGTTTGAGTCTGTATCTCGCCTCTTGTATCTCTGCAGTGAACCATGGGAAGTTCCCGCAGCAGGAGGACTCGTACGCGTTTGAGGAGGACAGCAGCAGTGAGAGTCTGTCTCCAGATCAGCCGCACAGTGAAGAGTCACAGTGTTCGGCTGAAGCGCTTACAGAGAACAAGAGCAGCGGCTCGAGCTCACCGACACTCACCAACAACGAGCATGTGAGTCACCGTACAAAGCACAGCAGACACAATCACGACATCGCAAACAGCTGCAATCTATGAAGGAATATATATAAACACATAACGTTTTTTTTATTGCTTTTCTTTGCCTATAAATACAAATACAAAAAAAAACTTAAAACTAATAATATAATAAAAAAATAATAATAACACTACTGGTAATAAATATAAATACACTATTAGTCAAAAGTTTGGAAGATTTTTGAATGTTTTTGAAAGAAGTCTCTTCCGCTAACCAAAGATGCATTTATTTGATCAAAAATAAAATATTATTACAATTTAAAATAACTGTTTTCTCTGTGAATATGTAGTAAAATGTAATTTATTGCTGTGATCAAAGCTGAATTTTCAGCATCATTTCTCCAGTCCTCAGTGTCACATGATCCTTCAGAAATCATTCTAATATGCTGATTTGCTGCTCAAGAAACATTTCTGATTACTATCAATGTTGAAAACAGTTGTGCTGCTGAATATTTTTGTGGAAACTGTGATACGTTGTATTTTTCAGGATTTTTTTAATGAATAGAACGTTTAAAAGAACAGCATTTATTTGAAATAGAAATCTGTTGGAACATTATAAATGTCTTTGCTGTCACTTTTGGTCAATTTAATGCATCATTTTTGAGTATTAATTTATGTTAGCCTAACCCCAAACTTTTGAATGGTAGTATCACAATTGCAAAAAATAAAATATAAAATAAAATAAAAAAATAATAATAAATAATATTTTTTAAAGAAATTGTATTTTAATAAATTAAAAATATATTCACATAGAAAATTGTAATAATGTCTCACTGTTTTTACTGTATTTCTAATCAAATAAATGCAGCCTTGGTGAGCAGAAGAGACTTTTTTCAAAAACGTTGAACAAATTAATTATTCCAAACTTTTAAATGATAGTATATATTGTAAGTCTAATCAATTAAATTTAAATAAATAAATGAGCTGAAGAAGGTAGTGAGTCTATGGCCTGGTTTCACAGACAGGGCTTAGACTAAGCCAGGCTTAGGCCATAGTTCAATTAGGACATTTAAGTCATTTTTATTAATGAACTTAGAAAAAAACATTACTGGTGTGCATCTTGAGACAAAACAAAGGCACTGATATACTTTAAGATCAGTCAGTGCAAGTTTCTTTCAGTTGAAACAGCTCAGACTTACATTTTATAGGCTTAAGCCTTGTCTGTGAAACCGGGGGTATATGTGATATATGTGATGCTAGTCGTGTGTTTTAGTGCTCTGCCCCCTGTGGTGATCCGGTGAACTGCAGTGTTCTGCTCAGGCTCTGGAGGAGCCGTTATTTTCTGACAGCTCTTTGACTCTGAGCCCAGATCAGCATGCCAGCGTGTTTCTTACACACTCCGAAGTGTATTGTACTCTCTGCTGTTCCAGCATTGCTCCAGGCTTCAGAATGATTGCCCGTTCTCTGGCAGCAGGAGTAATAAACCATCGGCTGAAGCTGTCAGGAGACCTGGCATCAAGTCCTCATGACCTATCGCTCAGATCACGCGGAGCAGAAGCGTGTACAACTTAGGAATATTTATTTAAGCTTTGTGGCTTACGAAAGTTGTAAATTATGTACATGTTTAATAATAATCACCTTGTGTGGGGGGTTTTTTGAACGTAAAGTACTTGGGAAATATAAACAATGTCTTATAAACAGTGTCACCTGGATATCAACTTATGGATTTTCAAAGGTTTGGAGTTTGCAGAAATATTTAACAGAAGAAATTATTTCTATGTAATTCCATTTATTTAACCCTCAGTTTACTGTATCGTATCTGATACACAAATGGCTCTAAATGATCAAACTTTGCTGTTAAACCTGTTTCACACAATATGATAGTTTAGATTTTTTTTTTTTTTTAATCAAGTAAATTTTTACCATCCGCCTTCAGCTCATGCTTCATATGTCTTTCTGCTGTCAAATCTTTACTAATTTTTAAAAAAGTAAATGTAAAAATAACTTTAGTAATATTTCCAGATGAACACTTGGTGGACTGAAACAGCTCAGTTTTACTTGATTCTCCATCAGTCGTTTTTTTTTAGAAAAATCAGTCTCAAATCTGATGATCAGGATCTTTTGAGGAAGCTACGTCAGTCTTTACAGGCCATGACACTCAGTTATTATTAATGGTTTAATGACAGTATTTTAATTTGATTGTTATGCAGGGGTCTCAGAGAAAAGACGGCAGCCCTCAAAACCAGGGGGAGAACATGACAAACAGCCAGGAAACTCCACCCATTCCCGTTCCTGCAATAGTCAAGGTATGACTAAACATCTCGTCCATTTCAAATCACTAAACACAAAACGGATGATAATAAGTTATTGTAATGCAAACCTCTAAAGCACTCACATAAATCTAATATCAGCTCATTTCACGACGTTTTTCAATTCCTCTGCAGTCCAAAATGTCTGAGAAGAACCGCCACAAGAAACCCAAAGACATCAAGCCTAAAGTAAAGAAGCTGAAGTACCACCAGTACATCCCGCCGGACCAGAAGGCAGAGAAATCTCCTCCGCCGCAGATGGACTCGGCGTATGCGCGTCTCCTGCAGCAGCAGCAGCTCTTCCTGCAGCTGCAGATCCTCAGCCAGCAGAAACACCAGCAGAACTCACATTCACATCCACATCAGCAGCAGAGCTTCAGCTACCAGACCCTCAACCAGAGCACGCTCAACAAGTGAGTCCAGCACTGCAAAAAAGATGGGGAACAGATTTGTCAAAATACATTCATACGTTTTCCTGATTATATACATACACTCAGTTCATAGTTCTGAAGGGGGAAACCTGAAAATGTTTTGCACCTTCACTTATTTTTACGTTTACATTAACAATTAGTCATTTAGCAGATGCTTTTACCCAATGTGACTTACAAAATAGGACAATAGAAGCAATCAGTATCAACAAAAGAGCAATAATATGCAAGTGCTGTGACAAGTCTCGGTTAGCCTAACGCAGTACGCAAGGCTTTTTATATAATAAAAAGAAAACAAGTAGATAGAATAGAAAAACAATAGGGAATGCTAGTGTCGTTTTTTATAACGAATTAAAATAAAACAAGTAGTTAGAATATAAATAGAATAGAGAGTGCACGTCTTATGGGGCCTGTGTTTTTTTTTTTTTTAATAAAAAAGAAAACAAACATCAAATAGAATTAGAATAGAGACTGCTAGAGTTAAAGGCTCAAATGAAGATGGAAGTTTTGATGAAATTTTTACTATGAAACTTTCCTCGGATTAAGAGTGGAATTCTGTTCTGCTTCATAGATTTTTGTGTTTATTTTTTGGAGTTTACACACTTGACATTTCAGTCTTTACCAACCCCAAGCATTTGAATAATAGCGTGCATATATGAGGTCAGTAAGATTTCAAAAAAGAAATGCTTTTATTCATCAAGGATGCATTGAACTGATCAAAAGTGACAGTAAAGACATTTATAAGACATTAAGATTTCTATTTCAAATAAATGCTGTTCTTTTGAGCTTTCTATTCAGCAAAGAATCCTGAAAAATAAAATATATGATGGTTTCCACAAAAATATTTGGCAGCACAACTGTTTGTAACACTGATAATCAGAAATGTTTCTTGAGCAGCAAATCAGCATATTAGAATGATTTCTGAAGGATCATGTGACACTGAAGACTGGAGAAATGATGCTGAAAATTCAGCTTTGATCACAGAAATAAATTACATTTTAACATATATTCACATAGTAAAATTCACAATTTGACTGTTTTTTACTGTATTTTTGATCAAATAAATGCAGCCTTGATGAGTCTCAAAAACATTCAAAATCTTACAGACCTCAAACGTTTGAACAGAAGTATATATAAAAAATGTTTTCAAAATTCCATTTTAATGCAATTTTTATTCATTACTGTATTGCAATTTTCTGATCATGAGAAGCATAATTGTGTGTTTGTGTGTGTAACAGAGCGTCCGGTGAACAGCAGTCATCATGTGCGTCCAGCGTCCAGACCAGCAGCAGCTCCTCGTCTCCAGTGAAGAGCAGCTACTGCAACCCGTCCATCAGCCCCGTCAGACCCGGACCGCTGCCCGCCAACCTGGACGACCTGAAGGTCCGTGCTGCGCTTTGACACGTCATGATGTGATGAAGGGCTTAAAGATCTGGACTGGAAACCAGAAGCGTGTGTCATTTAAGGCAAAACACTACAGGTCTCACTAATGGGTATCAGCGTATTAAACCAGCTGATTAATACAGTACATTCAGACAAATGTCTCGTATTAGAAGATTTCTGAAATGTTATGTTTAAATATGCAAATGAGGCATTGTCTCATTAAATATGCACTCATTTGCATACATTTCCACAACATAAATCTGATCATTGGATACATTAATGTTCAAAATTCTTGTTTTGATTTTGTTGACATATTAAGAGTTCGAAAATTAAAACTGACCAGTGCCTGAAAAAAACACTATAGGTTTTTAGTAAGGAAACAGAATTTTGCAAATGTTATAAGAACCTCAAAAGACACATCATTCATTCATTCATCTGTTTTTTACACTTGTTTTTTTAAGATCTATATCCAATTACATTTTTTGTTTTACATGTTTATGCAAGTCAAATTAAAAATTTGAGCAATCAAGAGTTATAAATTCAGAGGAATTTAATTAAATCCTGTTCCTTCCAATGGATTTATTCCTAGTAATTTTATATGTTCTTATAATTTTCATACAATGATATAATCAAATAAAATTCTTCAACAGTATAGACAAAATGGTGTGTTCATGTGTAATTTGAAGTTGCAAAGAATTTCTCCATTTTTTAATTAATAAAAGGCTGGCTAAAACCAGTAATAACATGGTAATAACGTTCAAAGATGCAATAGGATTTTTACTGAAAATGAATTGGGTCCAAACGTACCCAGAATGTGAAAACAGTATGCAAATTTTAAATGCATTATGAGGATTAAACATTTAAAGCAGCAACTGGTTTTATGTTGAACTAGTTGACTGTGTTGTGTGTTGCCAGGTGTCTGAACTCAGGCAGCAGCTGCGGATCCGCGGTCTGCCCGTGTCCGGCACTAAGACGGCGCTCATAGAGCGTCTGCGGCCCTTCAGAGACTCCAGCTGCGCCTCTCCGGCCGCTTCTGCAGACGTCAGCGCAGCCGCGTTCCCCGTGACGCCCACCGGCTCGCTCTCGTCCTACCAGTCGCACGGCGCCGGCTTCTACCCGTTCTGCAGCAGCGGCTCCACGCCACCCATCTCTCCGGCCTCGTCCGATCTCTCCGTCAGCGGCTCGCTGCCCGACAGCTTCAGCGACGTCACCATGTCCTCGCCGCAGTTCGGCCTGCAGCCGTCGCCGGCCCAGCTGAGCGCAGACGAGGCCCAGAGCGCGCTGGGACCGGACGCCGAGAAGGACAAGATGCTGGTGGAGAAGCAGAAGGTGATCGAGGAGCTGACGTGGAAGCTGCACCAGGAGCAGAGGCAGGTGGAGGAGCTGCGCATGCAGCTGCACAAGAGGAAGCGCATGCAGGACTGTCCCGCTCCGCCGCAGCACATGATGCATCTGCAGCCTCCTGTGCAGATGCAGCAGTTCTACGGCGTGTCCGTCAAGCAGGAGCAGGTGGCGTCCAGCTGTCCTCTGGCTGCCAAGCAGATGAAAGGCGGCTGCATGGCTCACTGCGATCTGCACGCTGCGCCACACTGCATGGAGCCGCCGTCATCTGCAAGCACCGCCGGCCTGTCTGCGTTCCTGAGCCCTCAGTGTTCTCCTGAAGATTCGCCCGTCACCAAACCCTCCAGCAGCCCCTCGTCCCCCGGCCAGCAGTACCTGCTGAGAGACTCGCACACGCTGCCTCAGAACGCAAGCAGAGCCACACGCAACGTACAGGTGATCCACGTCTGCGCACACGTATATTTTTGTTATTTAAACATATTTTGATGATATTTTTCAAAAACTTTTATCTTGAAAAGTTGAAGATTTAAGGAAAATGTTATCATTTTTACGTAATACTTGCGCAACATGACATTTGATATCATTAGATTGAAACTTTTTTGTTGAACTTATTTGCATAGCACTTTTCACAATGTACATTGTTTTAAAGCAGCTTTACATGAATGTTAAAGGTTATAATATCTTAATATTATGCCTTATCAGATTAGAGGTAAACGATAATATAGTCACATTTTGAAACAATACAAGAAATCAGGCACGGTATGTAATAATGTATGTGGATAAAGTTGGATATTCTTCCATATACAACTTTATATGAAGAGCTGGACAATATTATAGTTATAATTTGCCACAAAAAGAAAAAATAACATGAAGGGTACTTGGAAGCTGGTATTTGTAAAAGATTCTTTCTTCTCTTTATCATGGACACTGATGTTTGTCATCGATTCAGTGACTAACGGCTGAAATCTCTCAGTTACAGCAGAAGAGCGCAGGACAGACGGCGAGCTGCTCGTATCCGTCGGATCAGAGAAACCTGCAGCCGCTTTACCATCAGAATCCATCAGACAACAACATCAGCGCCAGAGGATCCACCAAAGCCAAGAGCAGCAGCATGCAGCAGAAAGTACGTGAAGAATCAAACTCGCTCATCTAATTCATCACTCACAAAAACTCACAGCAGAACATCACACATTCTGATCGGCTCCTGTAACAGTAAGTCTCAAATACACCGGGCTTCTGTTAAAACAGGATTCACTGTATCAATCATGCATCTCAATCAATGAACACTAACGATCAATAGTTTGGAACAATAAGGATTTTTTAATGCTTTTGAAAGAAGTCTCTTCTGCGCATCAAGGCTGCATTTATCTGATCAAAAAATACAGTAAATACTGTAATATTGTGCAATATTGCTACAATATAAAAGATGAATTCTGTGTAAAATGTCATTTATTCCTGTGATCAAAGCTGAATTTTCATGCATTACCATTCAAAAGCTTGGGGTCATTTAAAAAAAAAAGAAAACAGACATGAATACTTGTATTCATCAAGGGCAAATTAAATTGATCAAAAGTGACAGTAAAGATATGCTGTTCTTTTGACATTTCTATTCATCAAAGAATCCTGAAAAATAAAATGCATCAGTTTCCCCAAAAGTATTCAGCAGCAGCACAACTGTTTACAACACTGATAATAATCAGAAATGTTTTTTTGAGCAGCAAATCAGCATATTAGAATGATTTCTGAAGGATCATGTGACACTGAAGACTGGAGTAATGATGCTGAAAATTCAGCTTTGATCACAGCAATAAATGACATTTTAACATAGAAAATAGTTGTTTTAAACTGTAATAATATTTCAGTTTTTACTGTATTTTTGATCAAATGAATGCAGCATTAGTGAGCGGACAGGACTTCTTTCAAAAACATTAAAAACTAATAATACCTAATGTTTGGCTGGTCGTGTATGTTTGTATTTGCTGAGATTGTTTAATCACATGTGCTGCTCAATGATCATGTGATGTCAGCACATGCCCACACACGGATGTTGTGTTTATTGTAACTGTGTCAGAGGTCACGCCGTCCTGCTGAGGAAGCATCTGATAGATTCGGTGCCGCCACGCACACACACACACACACACACACACACACACACTGATCAGAGAGCTGGGCTCCTCTGGCTCCTCAGAGGTGTAACGTTTGGCCCTGTCTCCTGTAGGAGGCTCTGTCTCTCTCTCCGCGGCACGTTGAGCCCAAGTCTCCCACATCCAGCACTGCCTTCTGTAGCTCAGATCCCCCTGCCTCCGGCAGTAAAGGGCCGCCGTGTTATGAGGATGCAGTGAAACAGGTAAAGCAGCTCAGGATCCGCTCATGCGCTCTCTTGCTGCTCACGCTCTCAGAGCTTCTGCCTGCGTCTCTACAGCTTTACTGACTGCGTGGAGACGTACAGCGCTGCATCAGTGTACTACAGGGATTCCCAAACACTTCTGTCAGACAAATTATTATTATTATTGTTAAGTATTATTAAAATATTAATTATTATTAAAAAATATTTCAAATAATAAAAATTAGGAAGTGTTTTATTTGGACTCTCTAGCTGGATTTTAAAATGAACTTAAACCTGTTTTTAGTTTAACATTACATTCACCCTGGTGTATTTGGAACCCAGTCAAATTGAATAATGATAATAATAATAATACATTTTATATATTATAAATATTATTATATTTATCTATCTATCTATCTATCTATATATATATATATATATATATATATATTAATGCTGTCAAACGATTAATCGTGATTAATCGCATATAAAAAATTTTGTTTGCTAATATATGTGTTCTGTGTATATTTATTTTGTATATATAAATACACACACATGCATGTATATATTTTGAAAATATATACATGTATTTACAGGTTTATATTTATATTCATAAAATATATATTATAAATATATAAACATTTTTCTGAAATATATACTTGCATGTGTGTGTATTTATATATACATAAATATAAACAGCATACATATGTAAACAAAAACTTATTTTGGATGATTAATCGCGATTAATCGTTTGACAGCACTAAATATTATATATATATATATATATATATATATATATATATATATATATATTTGTGTTTTATTTTCAACCTGTAACTGGACTTTAAAGCTGCACTTTTTCTAGTTGTGACCATTTCAGTCCACATTACATTCACACTAATGCTTTAGGAACTCAAGCAAATTTAATAATTATAATATTTATTATTATTTTAACTGTAATTATAAAAATGTGTAAAATAGTTTGCTATTGTAAATTACAGTTGTAATGTATAAAATTAATATTTCATTATAATAATAATTTGATTTTACACTACAGTTATAATAGTGATATTTATGAAAAACTGCAAACTTCTGTCCACCAAAATGTTGGAAATGATGTGAATGTATAAATAAGGCTAGCACATATTGTGTTCCCTGATGCATGTTAAACTCACATACAGTGATGGAGTTCACTGCATTTACTGTGAGATGCTGAAAACACCGGATCATGTGCTGATAGCATGAACACAGTGCTGCACTTCACTTTGAAACTCAGAATATGCAGATTTTGAATTAAATCACTGACTTTGATTTGATAATCGCTCTGATTATCATGCAGCCTCATTGATTTGTTTTAATTTGACATATAATATGAGAAGTTATTAGCATTTTATCAACCCACAATCTCTGTTTGGGAAACCCTGCTGTACTTTCTAGTGATTGTTGTCCTTGAAACCGCCTGCAAAAACAAGCATTTGCCAACAAGTCTAAGCGTAACAGTTCCAGTACATGTGTCTGAATGCCATCAGCTACAAAATCTGTTCATACATTTCACAGTCTTAACCCTCATAATGCATCCAAAATCTGTATACTGTTTTCACATTCCATGTCTGTTTGGACCCAAAGAATTGTTATTTTATACAACTAAACTAAAACCATAGTATATCTGATCAGCTATTTCTCATTAATAAGTGAATGTGAAAAACAAAACAAAAAAATCTGTTTTGAATGTTATTACCATGTTACTATTGTGTTTACCAATTTTTATTAATAATAAAAAAAAATTATAATAATTCTTTGAAATGTTAATGAACCATGCCAAAAAAAAATAAATAAATGTATGAGAAACCAGTATTACCCCCATTGGAATGAATAAAATTGAATTAAATTCCTTTAAATTATAACTCATGATTACTCAAAAACAGTCTAAATCTATGACCGCTACATATTTATATTTATATATATATATATATATATATATATATATATATATATATCATAAAATTTACTCTTTTACTCAATATATAAAACATAAATATTACTCTTAAAAGTTTTCAAATTAAATACAGTATAGTCATTTTACTTAAATTTTCATGCTGCAAGATGTACATATTCATGTTTAGCAACAAAATTCAGTCTCAAAAGTGTGTGAGATGTGGGGAAAAAGGCTAAATATAGTTTACAAAAGTTTTTTAGACACTAACACAACTTCATTGATAATTTTACAAAGTATTTTTGACACTAATGGTACTCCATACATGCCTGGGTCAAAATGAACCAAACATGAAACTCTAAAAAAAATCTTAAACAACTAAATGCTGTGTATTTTGAGGATCTTAAAGCATTTGAAATTTTTTGTTCCCTTACTAAAAACTATGCCTATCTCTTCCGGGCCAAAACAGACCCAAATGCGTTATGAGGGTTAAAGCAAAGGCATGGAATGTGTCACAGCATCAAATACTAACACGATTAAATGATCCTGTGATGTTCTTGCAGCAGATGTCACGCAGCCAGCAGATGGATGAGCTTCTAGACGTCCTCATCGAGAGCGGAGGTGAGTCTCTCCTTATCAGCTTTTGAATTTTGTCATTATTTACTCACCCTCATGTTGTTCCAAACCTGTAAGAGTTTCTTTCTTCTGTTGAACACAAAAGATGATATTCTGAAGAATGTTAGTAACCAAACAGTTGATGGCAGCCATTGATGTCCATAGTATTTTTTTTTCTCGATACTATGGAAGTCAATGTGCACCAGAAACTGTTTGGCTACCAACACTCTTCAAAATATCTTCTACAGATTTGGTGAGTAAATGATGACAGAATTTTCATTTTTGGGTGAACTATCCCTTTAGCCCTAAATGACACGTTCACAAGGCCCCTCATTTCACACAGTAACACCCAGCTGTTATTGACTATTAAAGTCATTGTTTGTGGTGTCATTGTCTTGTTTTAAAGAAATGCCAGCTAACGCCAAAGAAGAGAGGTCTCCTGTAACCAAAGTTGTGCCTCACCTTACAGTTTCGCCCAAGTTCCACCGACACTACAGTCACATGTCGCCCTCCATGCTCGCGTACGATCACGCGGCGGCTCACGGAGACGCTCATCTGGAGGCGCTGCTGAGCCCCATGAGCCGGACGCAAGGAGACGCGGCGCTCCTGAAGATGCCTGCCGAGGACGGACGCTTGGAGGAGGCGGGCGACGGATTCAACAGCCGCGACATGATGGACACGCCCGTATCGCCAACGGCCGGAAAGATCTCAGCGGTCGCCGCCGAGGGTCACGGCCTCGGAATGACCTTCGCGGAGTCCCCGTGGGAGACAATGGAATGGCTGGATCTGACTCCGCCCAGCTCCGCCACCGCGTTCCACAACGGCCTGCCTCCGTCCGGGCCGAGCATCTTCAACACCGAGTTCCTGGACGTGACCGACATCAGCCTGAACTCGGCCATGGACCTGCACCTGGAGCACTGGTGAGGAGAAACATCACGTCCACACCCAGATCTCCAGATCCAGTGTTTGATACTGTTTTATCACGTTCCATCAAAACTTGAATTGTTTTGACTGTGGATTCTGGCAAAGAATGTTTTGATTACTGGAAACAGAAAGACGCTCCAAATGGAATTGGATTCAAACCGAGACGTCCGTACCACCCGTCTGTAAATATATGAAAGCAACTCAATACTTCTTTATTTTGTCTGCACATTTGTGGTGTGGGAAAAACACATATTAATGCATCACACTAGTATATCACGTGTACTCTCTCTTGTGCTGTTGTAAATATGAATTCACACTTGCACCTTGAGCTTACAGTAGGATGTCACACTTTTTTCTGAGCATTTCATTCCTTCCTGTCAACGTCATGTCATTAATTTATTTTGAGAGCGCTAACCTTTGGTTTTAACATGTGATACAGAAGCATGTTTCCATCATATTTTTTATCCTAACTAATTGAGTCTTTATCTCACAATGCTGACTTCTTCCTGATGATTTTCAGAAAAAAAGTCTGAATTGCAAGATATCATCTCAGAATTTTGGCTTTTTTTCTCTCTGAATTGGGAATTTATATAAGTAGTTTATAAGTAGTAAAAATAGGTAATTGTGACATTTTATCTCAGTTTCAACTTTTTTCTTGTAATTGAGTTTATATCTTACAATTCCGTCTTTTCATCTTGTAATTCCGACTATCTCATAATTCTGAGTTTATATCTAGCAATTCCAACTGTTTTGTAATTCCGACTTTCTATCTCACAATTCCAACTTTCTCTCTAGTAATTCTAACTCTCTATCTTACAATTCCAAGTTTATCCCCCGGTTTCACAGACAAGGCTTGAACCTAGTCCTAGACTAAAATGTAAGTCTGAGGTGTTTCAACTGAAATAAACTTGCACTGACTGATCTTAAAATATATCAGTGCCTTTGTTTTGTCTCAAGATGCACACCAGTAATGTTTTTTCTAAGGCACGTTTATAAAAATTACTTAAATGTCCTAATGGAACTATGGCCTAATCCTGGCTTAGTCTAAGCCCTGTCTGTGAAACCAGGCCTATATCTCATAATTTCAAGTTTATATCTCACAATTCCAACTTTCTATCCCATAATTCTAACTTTCTATCTCGTAATTCTAACTCTCCATCTTACAATTCCAAGTGTGTATCTTGCAATTCCAAGTTTATATCTCACAATTCCAACTTTCTCTCTCGTAATTCTAAATTTCTATCTCACAATTCCAACTTTCTATCTTACAATTTCAAGTTTGTATCTTGCAATTCTGACTTTCTCACAGTTCAGTTTAACTCTTGCAATGCCAACTTTCACAATTCTGACTTTCTATTTCGTAATTCTTGCGGGGAAAAGTCTAAAATGTGAGATAAAATGTTGTAATTATCTTTTTATTTTTATATCATTTCAGAAACAAGCTTCCATAATGTTAACGCTCACACTTCATGTGAGAGAAAATCACCAAATCTCTGGAGAGTTGAGCTGTATTTATCAAGCCAAAATCTCTGGTCAAAAGATCAAAGCAGAAGAAGTACATACAAAAAGGTTTCATATTTTGCTCATTTGTTTCCCCAAAGTCTGTTTTGCATTCTAGATTATTATTATTACTGCCACTTTTCTGTTATTTTGAACATTAGCTCTTTTTTTATTTTTGGAACTTACTCTTCTGATGTATTTATTTCAACATTTTCTTTTCATTGGCATATTTATATATATTTATGAGACATTCCTTTTCATTAAAAACAAAAGTTAGAGTAAACGTACTCCCAGTTAAAAGAGTGATTAAAACAATGAGGACAAAAGTGTGAAAACAAATCATGTTTACTATAGTGGTGACATTTTCTAAAACACACGAACAGTAGGTTTTTAATACTGTCTGATTTATCTGTTGACTTACCATCCCTGTTTCTCACTGAAACCTCGCTGAGTCCAATAAATCACGTTATATGAATCTTAAATGACAATCAAAAGCAATACATCACTAACTGTGATGGCCATTTTTACCAGCACTTGTGAAGAATGAATTCTAATATATAGATTATATAAGTTCAACTGTGAAACTGTACTGTGGCAAATTTGGGACCTGACTTTTTTTTTTTTTTTTACTTTTTAAATAAATCTTTAGTTTTAGATTTTAATACTGGTCACTGATTTAGCAGAGTTTTTTTTTTTTTTTATAAATAATAATTAGCTCACCAACAGCTTAAACTGTGAATAGATTTGTTTTTTTTTTGTTTTTTTTCATTTCATGAAATTTGTTTTTATTTACTGGTTTTTAATCATATTTTGTGCCACTGAATGCTTTTGTACAGATCTTTAGAATCTCTTTATCGTGCCTTTTCTAGAGCCGTGAGGCCTTACAATATAAATGAACTCAAAGCATAATTCAGACAATCCAAATTTTTATAAATAGTTTTGTAAAAAAAAAAACAAACCCTGGGTTTTAGTTCAGTGAAGAAGCATCAAGGGCATTACAGACCAAGAGCAAGCTCTGTTTTATATTCAAGACTCAGTATTAAACGCAGTAGAGCATTAGAGACTCTATTTTTACACATGGAGTAGTTTCATACAGTAATTTAATACGACCAGCTAAGAAATTAGGTCTGTAATCAAGATGAATTGTGTGTAAAGTTTTATGTTGTGTAAAGAATGTCACATAATCCTGTAGATTTTATTTTTCTATGTTTGATATCAGCTAATGAACGAAGCAGCCCCCTAGAAGTGACTTTGCGATCTTGTATTTTTTTTTTTTTCCCTTTATATAGTTTGTTTCTTCTCAATTGTAAGCTGGGGTTCCTTTGATCCTGATGGCAGAAAGCGTCTGTGCTGCACAAATGTTCACTATTACTCTTCGCCTCTGTGGAAAACGGAGGTTTTGTCTTATTTCTTGATCTTTTGATTCTCCTGGGGGAAATATATACGTTATGACAGAAAGCTTTTGTATTGCTTGGCCACTGAACAACGTTTTATATATATAAACTGTCCCAGTATTTGTCTCCACCGCTGTATTACTGTACCAGAGTTCAATAAACAAACATAAAACGAACAAACCGACTCCATAATTCTTGATGACTAACAAAAACCTCCTTTTGAGCTTTTTAATGATGATTATTTATAGTTTCAGACTGCATGCACTGTAGTAAATGATTTTTCAAAGATTACCAGAGTAAGTTTTACAAGAAAAGGCAATATCAATCTTTCGGCTTTTCACATTTAGTTCAACGTTTCTTTGTAATTGTGAAATTTACTATGAATTTCTAACACCAATTTTTTTTTCAGTGTAGCATGCAGCTCCAGTGTTTACAGATTATTGGTTGAAGGTTGTGCAGTGGTGTTGAATAAATGCGAGACGGTGAATGGCTGAGTATTGGTTTTATTCTAGCATTGAGCCCATCGTGTGTTCAGATCTAACAGAGCAGAATGACAATAAACCGCTGACCTGCAGGCAAACACGCTCATCATATTCATAACGCCAGCTGATGTCCTTGTTAACTGTGATGTGTATAAGACAAAAAGCTGTCAGAGGTTAATATATACCCAAACCTGAACATATAGTACACTGTATCCCTGCACATTTCCTTTTACAATTTTTACAGATTACTCTTCTCACCGTACACGTAAAATATTTTCACAGTGATTTTTTTTCTGTACATAGTTTCCTCTCTTGATACAATATAATAATACACATCGCCCTTAAAATGATTTCACCCCACATTCGTGATGTGCCACTACTGTTATTTCTTAAACTGCATTTGAGAAGATTTTGAAGATCTCTGAACGCTATCCGGCACCATGTTATTATACAATCAGACCGATGTTTGACGAACACCGTGCGTCTTTTAAAATGAGTGACCTATGAATCAATTATCAGCCGTATCCCACACGAACCAACCAAACTCGTGCCAGATCCTCTAAAAACATGCTGAAAGTGAGCTTGTGGGAAATGTGCGAATCTTCCGATTTGACGACGTGGAGTCTGTATAAATACACATTTACAGTGACGAGCAGCGCCTGCATTCAGACGCCAGCCTGGATTCTCTTTGATAAAGTGAAAACCATTTGGATCATCGTGACATTATATTGCATACCGAGCGAGTAAAGCTACTTTAACACACGTCATTGATGCAGAACAACGCCTTTGCATACCGTTTCATTACATAAAGAGAGAGTGACGTGATGTGTCTGTACAAGTATGAAGAAAAACACCAGTACGGACGCTTTTTCCTCCTCCTCTTATGATTCATTTTGGTAAGCACATCCACTTATCTGATGGTCTTTGTCTTAAATGAGCAAATTCAAGTTTTGCTTCTTTATATTTCGAAATGATTCCCCACACACACATATACACATACATACGAATGTAGCACGATGCAATGAACTCAGAAGGTTGTTTTGCTAAATCTGAAGCTTGGTTACACACCATGATGTAAATGGCTTTTAAATGAGAGCCGATTCTTATTGCACAAGATGTTTTTGGAGAAGTATTTCTCTTTGAACGCAATCATGTGTTCACACTGAAGTGAAGGTACAATTACGGTGTCTAGCAGAAATACTCAGACCCTTAACCAGGACTTGCATTTCACAAGCGAGAACAAATCCTACACCCAACGTTTGTTCTCCGACTGCGTACAGAAGCGAAGCCACATTACGGCACAAAAAGTGGCACAAGCGTTTTAATGTGGCACTTTGAAATAGAGTTTCACTCAAACTAAAGCGTCAAACGTTGCGAGTAGGATGTGCTGCGGTAAATACAGTGAAATGAGAGTTGGTGAAGGGCTGTGTGTTTCGTGTGAGGCGCTGTATGTACACCAAATGGTGGCCGGACCGTCTTGTGTTCCCAACAGGCCGCTCACCATCAGTCGACATACATAGGCGAGCCGGGAGACGCCGGCATTTCATCCAGAATCCTGCACACGTAACTGGCCACGTCCACGATCCGCTCCTCGTACATCAGGATGAACGGATGCTTCTGCAGGAACAGCACAAATACAGCACGATTACAGCAACACAAACACACGTTCAGGGCATGAACTGAGATTTCAGTTCTAGCTGATACACATCATTATTTTCATGCTAGAGTGAATAACCAATAAATGGCTACACTATTTTGTCTGTCAAGTCACCTTTATTTCTACAGTGCTTCAATACAGATTGTTTCAAAGAAGCCTCAAATTAATAAACTTGAATAAAAATACCAAATTTGTTAAATTTCATTTATAATATCTATTAATATTAATGCTATGTATTTTATTATTTTATAGAATTATTTGTAAAAATAATAGCATTAAATAACAACAATAATAATAACAAAAACAAGATGTATTGTTTTCTAAGTATTATTATACCAAAAATAGTATTATTGGGTGGTATGTATAATAATAATAGTATTATAATTATGTTTTTATTACATTTTCAATTCTGCTGTAATGCAGATCTACAGAATGAAAAAGAGTTTTAGTTTAAGATTTGCTTTTATCAGTGTTACATGTTTTTGAAGATTAATTTTATGTGAGCAGCAAAGGTCAACTACATGTAAAATATGGATTTTGTAAATTAGCATGAATAATTAAATAACCAATATAACTCATATCGATTAAACAATCAATCAGTTAAAACTTTACTACCGACCAATATGTTAGTGGTCCAATATTGCATCTCTAAAAATCAAGGTTAATTAAAAACATAAAAATATAATTGTACAAGACAGACGTCCATTTTTCAATTAAAATCTTTTCATGTACAATCAATAAGTTCAAAAGCTGTAGTACAAAGAAACACACACAATAATAATACTACTACTACTAATAATAAGTATACAATAATGTATAATGTTTTAAAAACGTTATTATAACAATATTACTATTATTATTACTATTGTTATATAACTCTAAGTTCGTATTATGTTTAAGAAATTTTATTTAAACATCTAAAAATCGACCAATAAACAATATAGTACTCATCTAATATTGCATCCCTAAAAATTATGACTAATAAAACCATAATAATATAACTATACAAGTCAGACGTGCATTTTGAATTCAACTCTTTTCAAGTAAAATCTATAAGTTCAAAGGCTGTAGTTCAAACAAACACAGGTTTAACGTACCAGCAGTTCTCTGTACTTTGGCCTTTTTGACTCGTCCTTTGTAAGGCTGGAACACACATGATCAAACAAAGACGCGTCACATGAATGCTTAGCAAAGAAACACATGCTTTTTTAACACTCATCTCTTTCAAAGCACAGGAAAACAGCTCAGCCACATGTGAACGCACCATAGATTGACAAACTGGATGAATTTGGGTGAAAACTGTCTCTCCTCGGAGTTGCTGAGCTGCGGCGGGTCTCCCTTCACCACCTGCGTCAGCTGATCAAACACGCTGTTCCATTTGGGGTACGGGAAGCGCCCCGTCGCCAGCTCGTACTGCAACACAAACACATTCACAACGTTAAAGCAGAGGAGCTGGTGCTTTAGTACTAGAGCTGTTGAATTAACAGGTTAATTAGGTGCAATTATTATGAAAAAAAAAAAGCGTTAAAATGATTAAGGCTTCTAATGCAGCGCCCCGTCCAGACCTGTCCATCATCTTAAGCCGGGCTCACACTGTGCGATTTTTTAAAAGTCCTTTAGGATTGTACATGTCAGACTGTACGAACATGATGATCATATCACACTATGGGATCTCAGTTGTCATTAATGTCAGACTGTACGACAATCAAGACGAGTTAAAAACGGGTGCGCGCAAGAAAACTTGTCCGGAGTT